>SNQJ01S0008833.1:95728-136171 GCA_010110895.2 Picea sitchensis | reverse complement strand
GATATCAGCACCCAATAACCAACTGAAAATGATTCTCCCAATACTGACACATGTCACATGGATCAAAATAAGAATATCCATCCACATAGTGGGAAATGGTCAAAGTTGAATCTGGAAGGAACAATACCATTGTAGAATATGCAGGCTAGACGCTGGTAATCATAACTAGCTCCTGATGTGTCACATTGATGTGCTCTACAGAAGGTAGAGTAGAGTCATAAAATAAAATATGGAATTGGTTTTCATCCCAAAAATGAAACTATCCATATACCAATCATCACAATCGACATCAAAATCATACCAAGAATATATTTCTTGAGTATATTCATCCCTAATTTTTGCCATAAGAAATCTCTCTTACATGCTATCCAATGAATCTTGAATACTACAAAAACTATCATTGAGTCCTTCTATGAGACCATCTACAAATTCATCCAATGTGTTATTCAATGTTTCATACAATTGGGCTTTGAATGCTTCAGTCATTTGTAGAATTTCTTTGAGGGTTTGAGAGGAAATAACCATTGGAAACACCACATAAAATATACCAAAAGAAAGATCTTAAAATAATTTATTCAATGGAATTTATATGGTAACAATATGAGAACCCTATGAAAAGTTATTAACTCTGTCGTTCCACCTCTGTCATGAAAAAACCCCAAAAAATAGAACAATAAGTTATGGCAGGAAATCGTGGCTTTTTCCGGAAAAACCTTGAAAAACTGCTGAATTTAAAATGCTCATAACTTCACTTCCCGAACTCCGTTTTGGCTGATATTTTTTTTGAAATTGGGTATTTTTATGAGATAAATTCAAATAACCAATTTAATTTTTACCAAATTCAGCTCATAAATCTTCAAATATGAACCTGAAGTGCGCCACCCTTTCTTTTTTTTTCCCTAGAAAATTTCTGCGAAAAAAGCAAACCTTTCTTCCCTTCTTTGGCCAAGGAAAGTGCTCTGATACCAATTTTTAATAAACAAAGACATGAATACAAAAGAAACACAATATATATAGAATAAAAATATGCAAAATCTCTTTTATTACTATCAAACCCTTAGGGTAGGGCAACACCATACAATGGATCCTATTATGGAAGGGATCCTCTCCTGTTCACTTCCCTCTTCGAGGGGGCATCCTCCTATTGAGATACAAATCACAATACAATACTTTTATTCATGTCCCATTGCATTGTTTGAACCACTTTATACAGTGCTACCATCATCTAAGAACATTTTAGAGGAGGAATCTTCTAGCAGTAGAACATTTTATGAAGTTCTCTTACATTTATTATATCTAACTACCCATTTATTATATCTAGCTACCATAGTGGGCCTTATTTAATAATATAGTGGACCCAGTCCAACTTACGTTGAATGGCCTCCACTATTATCACTATGGGCCCACTGGGCCCCAACTACTACCTCTCTATCTACCTAACAATGGGGATGCTTCCACAAGCGCCTCTCGGGCTTACATGTTTAAGACAGTTAATGCCACAAATAGTGTGAATACCTATGACACTCCTCCAGGTGATAAGCCTAATGGGAAGGTTGTCGACCAACCTTCTAACTCTACTCTTCCTCCATATTCCAATCCTCTTTAGATTAAGAATCCAATTTTTGACGCATGGTTGCGGCCACCCAAGAGCGTAATTCGAAAAGAGGTATTTAATGAAAATTTTCGCGCTGCCCAAAACTACAACATCGTTGAATATTTGGTGCAAGAGCTTTGCACTATGTAAACCCTCTAAGTTCTACAACATTGTCCAAATAAACGTAGAACCCTGTTGTCAACCATTGGAGCCATGGATCCTGAGTAGTCGAACTTGATTACGTTTAATCTGAATTATTTTAAGGAGAGAATATCCCATCACTTAGCATTTCAAATTAAAGTTTTTGTTAGTGAACACACCATCCATCATACTGTTTTGGATAAGGGAGCCTCCACTTGTATCATCTATTTTCCTTGTTGGAGAGCCCTTGGTTCTCCTGCCCTTATTCCTTCCCAAACCACCATGAAAGCATTTGATAAACATGGTTTTCAACCTCATGGACTCTTGAAATATTTCGCTATGACTTTGAAGGGTAAGACTATTCTGGTTGATATCAAAGTAGTCAATGCACCCCTGGATTATAATTTGTTACTTGGTCATAGTTGGTTCTATGCAATAACTGTGGTCACATCTTTGGTGTTTCATATCTTACGATTTCCCCATCAAGGAAAGATTATCACTGTTGACCAACTTGAGTATACAACTCCAGATCCCAACAATGTCACAAAAAATAATGTCGCTTTTCTAGGACAAAATAATTTTGATAGTGTAGGTGTAGGCCTTCTCAAGGATTCCTTGCTCATGGGGGTTTTTACTTTTCCTTCTCCCACCGCGCAGGTTGCCACCTTAAACATGATTTTGACTTAGGCACAACAATCCTTTGATTCCTCTCTTCCATTGGTAGTACCTAGACTCTACGAGCATAGTTCATTGTCTCTATCAAGATCATTAAAAAATGAAACAGAACCCCCTCTGTTACAATCAATTCTCAATCTGGATTAAGTACTTGAACCTTCTTTTCCTCCACCTAGCGAAAATGTTTCCATTAGCAATCAAAAACCTAAACGAGGAAAGAAGAAGAGTCGCCGGAGGAAACGACGCTTGGGGGGCAGATCTCCAGCCTCTGGACATCATGTTGAAGCAAAACCACCCACTTTTGCCAAATAAGTTGGGGGAAAACTACCTCCAGAGAGACACGCTACTAGGAGTGATCTTCGTTCGAAGGTCATTCCCATCGTAACATAGTAGTTTTTTTCTGGAACGAGCTTAGTATTTGTTATTTCTCGTTCTCATAAATACATGAGAATAAGTTACCAAGATTAGTCTTTGTTCTTTCTCGTGCTTGTAAATACATGAAAATGTAACTGAGTATAATTTTATCTTTTTTTCGGACTCGTAAGGATACACGAAAAAGGAACCCCCTTGAGTCTCCTTTAAGCTCTTTTCAGAATCTCTAAACATGAAAAGATTGTCGAGTGATCTTGCTTCCTTTCACACTCGTTAAAAGGTTTGAAAGGGCATCTTTTGAGTGTTAGTTTATCTCTTTTTCGGCCTTGCGAGACTAAAATTACGAAAAATGACAACTTTGGAGTTGCCTTTAAGTTCTTTTTAGACTCTCTAAACATGAAAAACCATCGAGTTTTCCTTCTCTAGAATCGTTAAAATCACACGTTGAAGAGCCCATATGGGACCAAACCCTGACTTATTCCATTTCGTTAAACAAAGGAATAAGAACTTACCAAAGGTGAGTTATATCGAGCATGTGTTACCCTCCTCAAGCTCGTTAAATTAAAAACAAGTACTCATCTATCTAGGTGGGGGGGAAATTGAAGGAAGTGGGTCAAGTTTTTGAGAATATTTTATGGCAGTTTTTGTTTCCCTTGAACATGGCACCTGTTTGTGTCTTGTCTTACATTTGGGTAATATGCTTGTCTCTAAGTCATACCAATTCCATGTGTCGCTGCACATTTTCGTCTAGTTGAAGAGTTCTCTTATTGTCATCACATTACATTTTGGTACTCATCGAGTCAATGATGCCAAGTCAGTTGTCGTTCCTCATCGTGTTCAAGCGAAGTTTCACTTCAAACCATCCATCTGTAGTATTTCCAGTTTCCATTTCCTGTGTGATTCCATACTCATTTGATTCACCATCTTACATCACTTTCCTATGTCAGTTTTGTGTCGTTGATGGGGGATGCATCAAATCCCTCCTTCGACGAGTATTTTTTTGTCGAGTTCAACACATCATCCAAGAATTAGACTTAGAAACCAGCTAGTACCTTAGGACTTGCATGCCTCAAGGGCAGGCCTCCTCGCTTTTGACAGTGGGTTTACATCATTGACCTCCGATCGAATGATTCCACAAATGTTCGACCTCAACTCATTTATTCACATTCGCTGGAATGTACTAGGGTACCTTGGGAGTCATTGACATCATTGGTGATTTCCCTCGCACTTGTTAACGGTTTACCACAATGACCGGTAATCAAGTGGTTTCTACCATGTTCGACATCAAAACATATATTTGCATGGCTAGATTCATACCACATCGGGATTGGGACTGAGACCCTCAGTTGAGCATTCACTCTGTTAAACTGCTTTTCCCAGGCTACCAAAGAGATCATTTGAGCATGCTGATGTATAGAATGTCACATAGATCCACATTGTATTGGTTTATGGCTATGTTTTATCATCTCGTATCTCCACTGTGTATTTTTCGTGGCTATGATCAGTTCATGTCATGGAGGTATGGATCCACATTGTATCTTTGGTGGCCATATACTTAGACAATATTTTTTCATGGATCCGCAGTGTATTGAGTGTCCATATGGCGACCATGCTTTGAGTCATCTCGTATTCGGGCATAGGTATGCCTACCTCAGAAATGGAACATTTTTTAATATTGTTTGATGGTTGTTTGCAACTTCTTCTAGGTTCTCCAACTCCACACCCTTTCATTAAATATTTGTAAAGTGTTCCAACCATCATTCTCTCTTCTGACCTCACACTTTAGGGGGAATTCTATTACACATGAAATTTTCACACCTAGGTACCTCACTCTAAGTGTCGTAAGTGTCATATAAGTGTCTCATACACCTTGACACCATGGAATAATTTATGTCACAATCCCTAGTCAATGTGGAGGAGGGATATATTACATGAAGTCCAAAATACCAAGTGCACATGAATTATTATTAACATTCATGAAAAATAAATTAATTAAGTGTGAGAATCAAGTGCACATGAATTATTATTAATATTCATGAAAAATAAATTAATTAAGTGTGAGAATCCACCTCACATTTGGTTTCCTATTTTTTAGGGAAGGTGGAGGATCTCATGGATGGCTGGAATATTTCCTCCTTAAAATCCTTGAGAGATATTTCCTCCCTAAAATTGTTACGAGATATTTCCTCCCTAAATATCTTTTAGATCCATTTTTAGTGGATCTGATGAGTGATCCTCTCCATGGTGATTAAGCCTCCAAATCCTATATAATGAAGGTTTTCCATGGATATGAAAAATACATATTGGAGGTATCAAACCTATGGTCTTGGGAGAAATCTTTAGGATATCAAACCTATGAGTTTGGAAGCTTTGTGCAAGGACTGGACGAGGAGGACTTTGGGAAGCTGTTGCAACTGCATCTATAGTCTGTAAGTAATCTTCTTGAGTTCTCATATTAATATATTGTTTGTCCTATTTCCTTCTAACCTATGTATCTTTACATATGTTTGTCTTATAGATGGATTTGATTGGACTAGTATTATAGAGTAGAGTAGGAGTTATTTGTCTAGTATTATAGAGTAGAGTAGGAGTTATTTGTCTCATTGTCGATCGCATTGCAGGTGTCAAATAGTGATAAAGAGATCGAAGATCAAGCTCAAGTTGGAGCAGTGAGGAAACACATCAGAATAAGGTGCATCACAATTTCTTCCTTGTCCTTCTCTTTTTGATTAGTTAGTTAGATTCAAAGGAATTTTAGTGTCCAATGTTAGCATGTTTTATGTCTTGGTATAGGTGTCTATAATCCAAGAGGAGATTCACCTATCCTCAGGGGAATTTTCCTACAACATTTTGGGAAGCTAAGTGTCACTTTGGAAGCTGTCCTTATGGATTCATAGCCCTAGCTCAGGGGTGACCTATTGTTGAGACTTGGAACAACAACGTCTAAGGTTGGGTTGGGCATCTTTGTTCTGCAACCATTTGGTAATTGGTTTCATTTAAGATAAGTTCTCTCTTCCATGGTTTCCTTTGCTTGTATATTTATTTCCGTTGTGTATTGATTATTATATCTGACATATGTATCTTTAATGTTCTTTCTTGTTGGTTATGGATGTGCATGGTATGATAAAGAAATATTTTAAGTCTAGCATGAATCTTGATTATTGCATGAGTGGTTATTATGGTTTTTTCATGCTTCTTTATTAATTAATGATTATCAGAACTCAAAATCAGTCCAAGAAGTGAGTTTTTGAAGTAGCATGGCTAGCCTGATAGTGGTTGGGTACATTATAGTTACAGTCAAACACTTCAAAGTATTTGGGAGAAAGTGATATATAAAGAGAAATGAAGATAACTTAGGAAAGTTTGATTCCAAAACAGATGAAGGTATATTTCTTGGCTATGCATTTGGAAGTAAGGCCTACAAATGCTACAACAAAAGACTATGCAAGGTTGTATATAGTATTGATGTAAGAGTGGATGGAGAAATACCTCAAGAGAAAAGTCACTAACAAATGATGATCCGAAGGAGAAAATATACAAAGAAGAAGAAAAGGAAGAAGAAAAAGAAATAGAATGCCAATATCCAAAGACACCATCCAAAATTGTCCAAAAGAATCATCTAGAAAATTACATTCTTGGTGATATAGATGCAGGAGTTTAGACTAGAAGAATATTGAACTTTTATTTTCTATCTAAAATATGGTCCAATAAATTACACAAGCTAGTGAAGATAAGCATTAGGTTAATGTTGTGAAGATTGAGAAGAATGAGACACGGGAACTTGTGCCCAGACCAAAAGATAAGAATTTTATTGGCACCAAATGGGTCTTTAGAAACAAATTGGATGAATATGGACAAGTAGTAAGAAATAAATCATTATTGTTCTGTAAAGAGTATGCTCAAGTTGAGGGTATTGACTTTGAAGAAACCTTTTCTCGAGTCGCAAGATTATAAGAAATCATAATATTTTTGGCATTTTTGTGTTTCAAGAACTTCAAAGTGTATCAAATGCATGTCGATTTATCCTTTATAAATAGAAATCTAGAAGAAGAAGGATATATATTGAACAACCAGAAGGATTTCAATTTTCAGACAATGAAGATTATGTATGCAAACTGAAGAAATAACTCTATGGACTAAAGCAAGCTATCAAAGCTTAGTATTCAATACTTGACAAATACCTACAACAATAAGGTTTCAAAAGAGGAGCTGCAGATAACAATATTTACATCAAAATAGACAAATAATATATGTTAATAATTGTGTTTTAATTGGATGGTATCATTTTTGGAAGTAAAGCTGATAAAATGAGCCAAAAGTCTGCAGATGAAATACAAAAATAATTTGAGATGTTCATGCTTGGAGAATTTTCATTCTTTCTAAGGTTGCAAATTTCTCAATATAACAAATAAATATTCATTTCTCAGGCCAAATATATCAATGAAATGTTGAAGAAATTCATAATGGAAGACCATGCACTTGTCAGTACACCCATGGTCATATGATGCAAGTTAAGCAAAGATGATGAATCTCCAGAAGAAAATCAAACATTGTACATGTCAATGATTGGTAAACTACTATATGTGACAACATAAAGGTCAGACATCATGCAAGCAGTAGGATTGGTTGCAAGATTTCAATTGATTTCAAGCAGTAAGAAGTGTTGTGTTCATGTGATTTCTTATGGATAATATGTTTATGCATGTTAGATTAGATTTGTTTGTTATATTGTTGTTGAGCAGTAACAAAGAAGGTTTAGTAAATATTTCATGTTGCAATATGAGTTAGAGCAATACTCCATAATTGAATTTATAAGTTAATCAAGGAATATCAGACACAAAATAATGTGCATAGAGTAAATAAGTAATAAGAAACATGTTTATGGCCTCATATCCCCTCATCAAATCCAATCAACTCATCGCAACCAAAAACTGGGCCTAGCAAAGAAATTAAGTTGGGTCAACCTGACCTTAGCATAGTGGCAGACACAAAAAAATGTACAGAAGGAGAGACAACTACACATGGATCCACACACACTATTTTGATACAAAAATCAGTTGTTGCAAAACCCATTCCAATACCATCAGATGGATCTGACTCCCTAGAGAAATCAAATAAAGAAGCAGACAAGACCCAACAAGATAAGAATCTTGAGCAAGAAAAATCTATTGAGTGCAATAAAGAATAGGAAATCAGAAAGGATAATACCAACCCATGGTCTCCCAAGAAAGCAAGAAGTTCACTAGAAAATCCTCCTTTAGAAAGCCTCATAAAGGCTAGTTGGGTCCTTTAGAGCTAACTGAGAACACCAGAGAAAAAAAACAACACAAGTTCAAGGGTGAATGATGGTAAAAAGAACCCTGACACATAGAAAGGAGCAAGACATACCGCCAAGAAAAAACAAGGGAAAGATGATACACGAAAAGGAAACAACGCCAGATTAGAGAAGGAGAAGGAAAATGCATAAAAGGGAAGCAAAAATAAAAAAAACCATACATATGAAGGACAATACTCGAAAGGCGATTACATTTAAAAACTTCAATCCAGTTCGGTCGATAGAGCCCCCTGTAGAAAAAACATTTGATCCATCAGTTGCACATGAACATATGATTGACCTATATGCTCAAGTAACAAAAGAAGCCACTAATAGATGGAAAAGGGCCCTCAAAGATGGTTCCATACTTACAACAAGGAGAAACAACGAGAAATGAGTATTGAAAGACTGCACTTAGCTTGCTAAATAAAATTTGGGCATTGAGCACCCCATGGAAGGATCTGACCTCTTGCAACAATGAAAAGTCTACTCAAAGCATTCATAACAACAGGTGCTAACAATTAGGTAGAAATATAACATATAAGACAAGAAAATAAAGAACTCAAGAAACTACACAACAAAGTACTAAGGAGAAACCAGGCTATAGTGGCTCAACAAACAACAACAATTTTGCAGTGGGAGCATGGAAAATTTGAGGAAATACAACATCAATTGGAAATGGAAAAATCAAAAGCGGAAGTCCTCAACATTGTACTCAACAACTTTCCATCATACTTCTTTTCAACCTACAACAATATTAAATCACAAAGAGAAATAATTGCTAATCTAAGGAAATAAAGACAACTCATTGTCGACACAAAATGCAGTTGAAATATAGTTATAAAAGCAAGAGAATTAATGGTTGAGGGAGGTGAATAAATCTCAAACAACAACAAAAAAATCTATCAAGCACCTCAACCAAGTGAAACAGAGGACGCAGAAAGTTGAGCATAACTTCAACCCATAGTCGACTACTATGCAAGAATCCCCCTTGACTGACAAGCTATATTTTGTGGGGAAACTGAAATAAGTGGGAATAGAGCCGCAATACTCCTTTGAAGAATGGAATATTTTTTCACATCACTTGCACCAAATAGCCCCTAGTATCTATCAAGCAACATTTGGAGCTCTGTTGAATAAAGTTGCAGAAAATTCAGAGGCCACATTGACTTATTGAAAGAAGTTCGATTTTTTTTATCCCACAACCTCTAAGTCGAACATTACGACCATCATCCATCATTCAAGAACACCAGAGGTAGTCATTGAAGGCTCAAAAAAATCACATGTACAATTCAAAGAGACACCTCTACCGCCAAATGTCAAAATGCATGAATGGGAGATTCCTTAAGAAACACATGAGTAGACTGTGCGTCCAGAAGGAAAGCCATGAACAAACAAGAAACATTCAAGCAAATAGGTTCCAACACTTCTTGACATCAACAACTAGTTGGGTCTATCGACTAGACCCACCAGTTGACTAGCCAAGTCGATTGCATAAGTCGATCCAATAGACAGTTAGAGTGTACCACCAAGCAATTAAGAAATGTAATCAACTGGTAACTTTTTGTTTACACACACACACACACACAGATATGTGTGTGTGTGTGTGTGTGGTTATGTAATAGAAATGCATATACTATTTTGGCTATCTAATCAAATGCATTGATGGTTCTCCCACTACTTGTGTATGTCTACTTGTATCTCTATGTGTTTCCATATATAATGTTGTAGTGTGTATTGTAAGGACCTATCGATAACTTTTTGTATTTTCCCTTAGACTACAACAACAATCAACATTTCAAAGAATCCGGTTATGCACTCAAAGACGAAGCATATTCCAATCAAGTACCACTTCCTAAGAGAACAGGTAGTCGAGCAAAGTGTGAATATGAAATACATTACCATCGAAAAAAAGGTTGCAGATACTTTTACCAAACCCCTTGCTAGATACACATTTGAAAATCTCAGACAAAAGCTGGGAGTGATATCTGTAACATCCAGTTTTCACTGATCACATTTTCATAAAAAAAATTATTCTTTGAGGACACTTGCGTGCAATTGATCTGGCTAAACATGGTACTTTATGATTATTTGATTGGTTTATGAGTTAAAGTTATGCTATAATTAAATCTTGAAATCTTGATATGTTATTTATATTGATGTATAACATTGACATGTATTATGATGAGGTTTCCTAAGTGTGCAGGAAACATGATGCGATGAGGATGTTGATGGCATCGAAAATACACCTTGGACTCCAGATTGAGTCGGGGAGTGGACTATTGAATTTGATTATGATTACTTGATTTTATTAAGCATGTGTTATGATGATGATTTTAGTTATGGATTTCATGTATAAGAGTTATTGATATTATTTGTTAGTGGATGCATACATGGTGACGCTTGATAATCCGAATCACATATGGAGTAAAGGGGTCATACACATATATCAGATCGATTAAGGAGAGGTGTGGAAATGTCATTGTCACAACATAATAGCACTCCCTCCATGACATGAACTAAATATTAACGACTACCTTGTTCCTGATAGGTTCATGTTGCCATGAGGAAAAACTGATACAGTCTCTCACGAGAATTTCTAAGGGGCGCACAATAAGAAATATTCCTTATTCCTTAGTAAGACCTTAGTCTGACACAAGGTCGATAAGTGGAGTATTGACTCCAAGCGTCAGAAAACTTCCAAACTAAGTGAAATGGTGAGTGACACCCTTGGACCATGTCAATGCATATTGAAGGGCACTCCCCATGTTAATCTAAAATACAAATAAAGTAAATGAAACATCAAGAAAAATTAATAAAAATTTAGAATCCTTTAGAGGATAACATGAATACTTGAATTTTGTTAGAAAGGAGAATATAATTTATATTAATTTATGAACAGGGTCATAATAAAACCTAAGTCTAGATGTATATGCCTAAACAAAGTTATAACAATTAACAAAGTTATAACAATGAGTGTAAGGGAAATGTAGACTAATAAAAATTAGTAAAGGGAGAATAAAATTAAAAACAAGTGCACAATGTGTGCATGAAATTAATAAAAGATTTTTAATTACAATAAATTATTTCATGAGGAAGTGTGGTGCCAACTTAGACTTAGAGTCCTAAGTCAAAATAGACTCTAAATCCTAACTAAAAAAAGATTCATAATCAAACTCCAACTGTAAATTAGTTAGGAGACACAATAAAGGAGAAACTGGGGAACTAAGGGACAACTAGGAGAAAATCTAGGAACTAATTGAGGAGGTGAGGAAAAATTCAATTTTTTTTTAATTAAAAATAAATAAAACATGTGTTGGGGGTGAATAATATTTAAATTGATTATTAAAAATTATTTAATTATGCATGAATTAGCAAGTATCAAGGGGAAAATTCTTATAAAAAGAATGGAGAGGAAGGAGTAGGGAACCCTATTGTTGGATGACTAAAATGCTGTCAAATTTTCTTGTGACTAGTTTACTTGTGTGAGTTGGGATGCAATATTTGCATAAGAGGTGGAAGCCTATCCTTGTGAGGGAAAGATTGAGCTAGTTAGATATGAAATTTTGTGTGTGGCCCCTTTGCAGCTCGGGAGGCTAAGGGGGAAGAAGAGTATCCCTAGCATTAGCTGAGAGGTACCAGTGAAGTCAATTGATTAGCAGAAAAAAGAAAAGGACATTGCACAAGTTTTGTTTTCAGATCGAAGAGCAACCTCATATTGTCATCTTCTAGTCACGGTATTTGACTGTCTAGTATTTTATTGTTAAATGGAAATTTAAATTTGTATATTGAATATGTAGGGGAAGTATGGTGTATAGTGACACAGTATTCAGGTTGTTGATATATATAAATTTGTATTTACTGTTGATAAAAGGATTATTCCANTAGACTAATAAAAATTAGTAAAGGGAGAATAAAATTAAAAACAAGTGCACAATGTGTGCATGAAATTAATAAAAGATTTTTAATTACAATAAATTATTTCATGAGGAAGTGTGGTGCCAACTTAGACTTAGAGTCCTAAGTCAAAATAGACTCTAAATCCTAACTAAAAAAAGATTCATAATCAAACTCCAACTGTAAATTAGTTAGGAGACACAATAAAGGAGAAACTGGGGAACTAAGGGACAACTAGGAGAAAATCTAGGAACTAATTGAGGAGGTGAGGAAAAATTCAATTTTTTTTTAATTAAAAATAAATAAAACATGTGTTGGGGGTGAATAATATTTAAATTGATTATTAAAAATTATTTAATTATGCATGAATTAGCAAGTATCAAGGGGAAAATTCTTATAAAAAGAATGGAGAGGAAGGAGTAGGGAACCCTATTGTTGGATGACTAAAATGCTGTCAAATTTTCTTGTGACTAGTTTACTTGTGTGAGTTGGGATGCAATATTTGCATAAGAGGTGGAAGCCTATCCTTGTGAGGGAAAGATTGAGCTAGTTAGATATGAAATTTTGTGTGTGGCCCCTTTGCAGCTCGGGAGGCTAAGGGGGAAGAAGAGTATCCCTAGCATTAGCTGAGAGGTACCAGTGAAGTCAATTGATTAGCAGAAAAAAGAAAAGGACATTGCACAAGTTTTGTTTTCAGATCGAAGAGCAACCTCATATTGTCATCTTCTAGTCACGGTATTTGACTGTCTAGTATTTTATTGTTAAATGGAAATTTAAATTTGTATATTGAATATGTAGGGGAAGTATGGTGTATAGTGACACAGTATTCAGGTTGTTGATATATATAAATTTGTATTTACTGTTGATAAAAGGATTATTCCAACATATTCAACAATGAATAGATTAAATTCTACATTAACAATTATACATAAATATTTTTATTTCATTAAGTGGCTTATGATCATGATCCCTGAGTCAATTGTTACTAGTTGGTATATTTTAGTTGTGGAGGTTCCTGTAAATTCAATCTCAAATGAAAACTGAATGCACCCATAGTGGAACTAGATCCGAATTTTTGTTAATGTTTAAAAACATAAATTTAATGACAAAATGTCTATAAACGTTGAGTTGTTGACTCAAGTTGTGTATGTTTAATTTATGAATGGTTCTGAAATTTAGTTTCGAATGCACTCATGGCGCTAACATATCCTGAGTGAGAATCGAGATAAGGATGCCTTGGAAAAATTGTGGTTATTTTCTTGTCCACTTTTTTTTTTTTTGCGTCTACCCTTATTAGTCCCTGCCGAAGGCCAGGACTTTAGCGATCGATTCACTGTTGAAGGCTAATTACTTTGCGTTTGATTATTAGTATTTTTTTGTTTCCAAAGTTGTACCTAGGCTAAACATAATAGCTGTTTTTTTATAATAATTAAATTTGTTTTTATCAAAGAAGCTATTAGCTAACAAGTTCTACCTCTTATTACCTAGATGCATTTTTCCCGTGTTTAATAGCCTAAGTATGCGAGGTAGAATCTGCCATAATGCATATGCATTTTTGTAATCTTAGATAATTTCTAGGATGATGGTGATGCCTTGACATAATGATGGTGATGCCTCAAGTCTTTTATATCAGGACTTTAAATTATTCTGACACAAATAATCATGTTGCTCCTTCATGCAAGCCACCGCATCAACCTCCACTGCCTTCACAACTCAACTCGAGGCCCTGCGGTCACCCTCTCCACCACCTATACAACACCACCCACTGTCTATGACCTATACAATACCGCCTAGTGTCTATACAACTATAGAACACTGCCTTCACGAGAGGGCTCAACTATATTCTTTTCAGGTTACTCAACTGGAGAAACAAAGACACATTTGTACTGGAGCAAATGGAAAGACGCCTATTAAACATAGTCATAATATGCACTTGTAAGTCATTTAATCTATGCACATATAAATCATTTAATCTATGCACTTGTGAGTCTCTTTATTCTATATCAATATAAAAAAATGAATTTAGCTTACAATTGAAATCTTTGTCTTTTTTTACACTATATCAAACCACTGAATTGTTGTCAAATCTTTGTCTTGCTTTACACTATATCAAACAGCTTAATTCTTCGATTGTTGATTCCGAACAATTGTTGATTCTAAGTTAGAAGATATGAGCATGTCCATATATTCTTACTCAGCCACCACCAGTTAAATCGTATTCCATTGTCAAATCTCAGAGTCTTACAAGGATGATATTGTCACTATCAATTGTTGTAACCTTCATTACAGGGATCATGAAAGTTGGGATGTCATCCAATAAATAAACTATGTGGCTAGATGACACAGTAAATTTACTCATGGGAGAGATGTCCTTAAGACTCCTTGAATCAATGGTAGAAAATCATATTTCACGATATCACATTTGTATTGGTCTCAAAGGATGATACCTTCTCTATCAAGAGAGTGCAATTTATTGATATCTCTTAATCCCATCGATCTGGTTGTTTCCCTTGCATCTATGTTTTATTTTTATGTATAAAAAAATAAATAGTACATGCAACTTTATGTATAAAAAATAAAACAATACATACAACGACTGAGCTCGGATCACATACTCGATCTTCATAAAAATAACTGACACAAAAAAATTTGAGATTAGGTACGCCATCTAACTCGAGCTCAGTGGAACATAAACAATGCATCATTATTCTTTCTAGAGATATAAGCAAGAAATAACTGCCAGCAAGGGTTAGCTCAATTCCACCAACATAAAGATTCTATATCTAGAATTAGATGTGTCTCAATCTCACCTAGTTTCACTAGAATTAGTAGCATAATGACAATACAAACAACAGTGTTGGAGACATGGAGCTAGTCCCCCTGACAGATGCCTCTTGTGGGGGAGAAGGGATGGGAGGGCACTCCATTAACCAAAATGGAGAAGAAGGATGAGGAAGTGAGTTGCATGATCCAGTCTATCCAAGTTGCATCAAATACATAGGCCTCAAGGAGGGATCACATGTATTGCCAATTTATTCTGTCAAAAGATTTTGAGAGATCAAGTTTGATGAGCATACCTAGGGTGCGTGTTGATTTGAGTGAGTGTATTACCTCATGTGGAAGGATGACACTGTCCATGATTTGGCACCCCTCCACATAGCTTGATTGTTCCTTGGAGATGATGAAGGGAAACACTTGCATGATGATTTTGTATATTACATTGTAGAGAGAAATGGGTCAGAACTTATTTGGATGGGTTGTCATTTATTCCTTTGGAATTAATGTGAGAAAAGTGGCATTGAAGGCCGAGAGGACTTGTCTAGATGTTTAGGATTCCTCTACTACTTGCCATACTTCTTCCTTGATCATCAACAAACAGTAGTGAAAAAATCTGTTGTAAATCCATTTGGCACCAATGCTTTACCTAGTGGCATTTATTTAACTGCTTGATCAACTTCTTCTTGTGTGATCAGTCGCATCAGTGTTTCATTTTGTTCCTTTGTGATAAGGGAAGGGATGTCCCTGGTTATATTTCTTAAAGCCTGCATTCTGTACCTTAGAGGTTCTGATAGGAGGTCTTTGTAGTAGTGTACCAGTTCATCTTCTATAGTTGCATGATCCAGAATGGGATTTCCCTGGGTATCTTGTAGTTGGGTGATTCTATTGATGTAGCACCTATGCACCATGGAGCGATGGAAGAACTTGGTGTTCCTTTCTTCCTCTTTAAGCCATTGTATTATGTATTTATGTCTCCATAGTATATCCTCTTGTTTTTGACGCTCCTCTAGATCTGCCTGTAGCTTTTCCTCCTCCCTTGCAGAGTCTTCGGTCCATCCCTGTGAAATAAATTCATGTTGCAAGTCCTTTAAGTGTTGCTTGGTATCCTGTTTTTTTTCTGGAAGATCTTACAAAATATGTTTTTGTTCTAGTCCTTTAGATTCTATTTGAAGTTCTTTAGCCTTTGTTGGAACTTATAAATGCATGTGCCATGGTATATCTCTGCTTGCCTCCACTAGGTTGTGGAAAGTTCCCAAAAATCCGAGTGGGTGAGCCAGAACATTTCGAAGTGGAAAGGTTTGAGCTTGGGTGTTGCTCCTGTGTCTAACCAGAGAGAGATTGGCCAGTGATATGGTCCCAATTTTTGGAGAATGTTGGCTTCCAACACCGGATCATCCAACATTATTGATTCAAATATGAGGAAGATATCTAATCTGCTTGCGACATGCTAGGGTCCAGATCATCGATTGGACCAAGTGAAGATTCCATTCCTAGTTTCTATGTCTATAAGTTTTAGTCGGTATATTAGTGATTTGAACTTACCACTGTCCTCATCGAGCCTCTCTATGCCTCTAGTCTTCTCCTCCAGAATAAGAATGATTTTGAATTCTCCCCCCACTATCCAATGCACAGATCGCAAGAGCATACTTATTGTGGATATCCGATGTAAGAAAAGATCCTTGTCCTGGGCACTTTGCGGTCCATGGGCATTTGTAATCATGCCATCTTTGTTGGATCGTAAGGCCCTGAAGTGGACTGTGAGTGTGGAAATCATTTAGAAAGGTTGATCTATTATGACTGTGGCAGGGTTCCATAGAATGGCTAGGCCCCCTGTAGCACCATTTGAGTTTGTGTGAATTGAGTTACAGTTCCTCCAACATCACTGAAATATTTCCTCTGTTACTTCCCCAACACATTTTGTTTCCTATAAAAGGAGAATGTATGGATTCTCTACATGAATACTGTCTCAAAGTGTCGTTTTTCTGGACCTTCCATTAAGTCCTATAATGTTCCAAGTGATGATCTTCATCATGATGATTTGGGTGGTGGGGGAAAGTACCCTTCTGTGAGACGGTGGATCTATCCTAGATTAAGCATATAGTTTCCTACCTCTTTGATGAGTTGGTGTGATAATTTCATGCCTCTGTGTTTGCTTTCTTGGGGGGTGCACCTGGTATCAGGTGTTGTATCCAGGGATAGACCTAGTCTTGAAGTAGCCCTTGCAGTGGAATCAATGAATAATTTGTGCACTTTCCTTATTTGTTCTTCTTGGATGGTTTGTAGCTCCTTTTTATTGAAGGATTCCTCCAGTTTCTCCAGGTCAATGTCCACTAGATCCTGATCTTCCAACTACATGAGTGTGTCCTCTTCGTCCTCTGGTTTATCCTCATTCAGTTGAACTAGAGGATTCGTTCCTTGGTTCTTTTCTTTTGTTGGTTCCAACTGTAGCTTGGCTTTTCTTTTGTCCTTGTCTTGGTTGTCTTTCTTATGTCGATTTTCCACCTCCTCTTCTTCTTGGAGTTGATTTAAGATATCAAAAGAGTTGTTGGTGGGGATTTTTTGGTTGCTCTCTTGATTTTGCTTCCTTGGGGGTTGTTTTTTCCTTTTTGTGACTGTTGTGTAGCCATCCTTTTGCTTTATGTCCCCTTCTTTTGTATTTTGAACGTTTAGATGGAATTCACAGAAGAGGTGACCGTTCTCATGACATTTCCTGCAATAGAAGGGGATGTGTTCATATGGTATGGTTCCAGTACTCGTTCTGGTATTCTATAATTACTGAACCTGGTAAGGCCATCGAGATATCCATGTAGACACACATGTGGGCATAGGAGGTGTATTTCCTTTGTTTTTTTGCCTCTGAGGATTTTATGTACCTTCCCACTGTGTTTCCTATGCCCATGAGAATTTCTTCAAGCTAGAATTCCTGGGTTAAGGAGTAGAGTCGGATCTATACCGGTGCCATGGTGAAGTCCTCTTTCTTTGGGTTGAAGCGATCCATCCAGAATCTGAGGAAGAGCCTTGCATAGTTGTAGAGATATGGTCCATTGTCGAAGATTTGGTCCTTATCCTCCATGTTGTAGAGGATAATCATGAAGAACCCATTGGAGCTGAGTTGGACTTCATATTCCCCCTTTGGGGTCCATCAGGATTTGATCCATCGCATGAGGTCCCTTTCTGATGGTCGGAGACCCAGAAATTTCCTGATTAGGGCATGCTATTTCATGAACTGGGTGTGTTCCTTGACCCTTGTCGAGTTGATAGTTTATCTGGGCATTTTATCAAATTTGGGGAAGCATTTTCCTGGTTCCAAACCTTGAGATGCCTTTGGATGAGACAAGCTCGTCTCTATCTCCATATCTTTGCTGAAACCCTGGTCTTTGGTGAGGAATTGTTCCCATAAATGGGGAGGCGGCTCAAATGATTATCACTTGGCTCTTGTCCCCCCTATATCATTTGTAGCAACATTTCTATATGAGGGGGGTTTCTCCCCCCCCTGACCCCCGATATTCATTTCCAGAGATCATACGCTCTAGCTGAGTGGTATTTTGCAAGCCAAGGTGTGGCAGCTCTGTCTGCAGAAATTGGGATTATTCGCATGCGAAGCATTAAATGCATGCAGAGGGTAGGATTATTGTAGAAGCATTAACTAGGGTTTCCATTGTAATTTAAATAATTATGTTAATGACATTATTGAAATATTTGAGAGTCCTAGCTTTTCAGACTAGGTGAGTAAATCTAGAGTCGTTGAATCTATATATATATATATATATATGAAGCTATATATATATATATACCATCCGGTCCCTAATGATTGTATAAATTGTATTATTGAAACAATAAATCAATAATTTAACCATAGCTTTTAGAAACTCACTTCTATTCAAGTATAGTCGAGGGTCATAACTTTTGTTTGGGTTTAATGCACGACTTGCATAGTTGACATAAATAATATTTAATAGTCGAGGGTCATAACTTTTGTTTGGGTTTAATGCACGACTTGCATAGTTGACATAAATAATATTTATGCGTAATTTGCACAACAATTAAGTAATGTAGTTAATCGCCATTACTTTTACACTTTTGCGTCTTTACATCATTTTTTCCTAGATTTAAAATAGGACATTCTAGGAACTTTTTGATAAGTTAAAGTTGTAAATTGCGCAAGCAAAGAATTAAATTAACTAATAATTATTAATTATTGGCATTGATTTAGCTACGTGTATCTTTTTACAAACAACAGTTGTTTCATATAGCAATATAAAATATCGTTTGACACAAAACATGGCAAAAGTGATGGGAACCTCAAGAAAAATATTGTGCAAAAATATAAAATTTCGATTGCAAAGAGATGCAAATGATGAACTTGCTTGTTGGATAGTTATTTATAGACAACCCTAGAAAGATAGACTTGCAGAAAATGTTAAAGAATCGACCCTTAATTTTTGGTTGACAAAATCTCGTGTTTCACCGCATATAAGGGATGTGTTGCGATGAATAATAGCACGAAAAAAATATGAAGAACATCCAAAACATATATTTCCAATGACACAAACAGAATTGTTCAATAAGTTCAAAGAAGAGCAAAAAGAAGTTAAATTTTCCATCAATACATTTGTGCAACAAAAACCATGGCTTGTTAAATCCATCACTGTTCATGACAATTGTTATTGTCGTTATCATGTGGAATTTGAGTTATATTATGACACTTTTCTTGATTTTGGTAAAACGTTATGGCTAAGTTCACCTCCTCCTTCCACATTCCATGATTTTATATTTGAAATTCTATGTGAAAGAGAAGGTGATGAATTATTTTACCAAAACAAATGTGTTGGTGGAAAGAAATATGATCGTTGTGGAAATCTAAGTTTGTTTCAATCAAAGTATCCTATTGATATGAATGATCAATCCTTTTCTAATAAAACAGTCAATTGGAGGAGATATGAATATATCAACAACATGGCTCCACATTCTTCAAATGTTATTTTCAAAAGGATTGATTTGAAAGTCGATAAAATCTGTGTGATAGATTTTCTGAAGAATTTTGAGGAAGAAATTTATAAATACACCAAGCATTCACATAGAGATCAATGGAAAGACCTACAATTCAAACAATCCCGTGAAGTGTTTCCACCATGGACAATTTTGTTTGTAGTTGATTTTGCAGAGAATTACACATTCGCTGAACAAAAGGAAATACAGAGTGAATATTATCATTCTGATCAAGTGACTATATTTGTCCACTTTCTATATATACATGCTCAACAAAGCGTTGATAACATAGAAGTCACCAATGAAAATCGACATGTTATTAAATAATATCACTTTTATATAAGTGATGATCGAACACACGATACACATTGTGTTTGGTCACTAAGGAGCAAAACAAAGTATTTTCATTTCAACAAATATGTAAATGCATATCCATATTTCATTTTTGTTTAATTATGAAAATCCTATTAGTGGTTAGCATGAACCATTGCTATACAAGAAAGCAGTTATTGATGATGATTGTTGTCAACAATACTTAGCCGGAAAAGCATTGCCAGGCTCCCCCTTCATTTCAGAATTGCTTGTGCAAAGTCTTGTGCGCTCTTGCTAAGTTGCTGCTACACACTCAAAGAAGATGTCATTAAAAATATCTGTAGTTAGGATGAATGCTTGTTAATAACGATGGTCGTTGGCCAATGTTGAATTTGGACAACTTATAATCTTAGATAGACACAAATTTATTATTAGCATTCAACCAAGATGTTATGGTGCTTGGTTAAGTTTTGGGGCTCTTGAACCATCACATTTGGCTCCCATTTCTCATTTCTCAAATACCATTTTTTTTTTACTCATAAGTGCAACAATTACATCCTTATGTTTTTAAACCCTTCTAAAGAAAGAGTGAATAAATATTCCATATCTTACCCAACTGTGGCATTAATCACTTTCACTTTTCCAATATACTTCTTACCCCATGTCTTCAACCTTCTTCCAGATAAAAAACAAAGTTGTATTATTATATCATGGTTTGTCATGATCATAATTTTATTACCCAAAATAAAAATTTAACTATTTATTTGGGATTAATAAAGTCAGTGTCATAAACCCATGCATACATACCATCTCTGTGTTTGGAGGACCCATTCTTCCACAAATATATTCCATGTGTAAGCCGTCTAAGAGGCTATTATAAGTATTATATTTAAATGAACACCACCATGAGATTAATCAAGGTTTGACGTTGCTTTTCTCTTGAGCATAAATAGTATGAAAGAGCTCTATATTCAAAGGATAAATGACACATATTCTACAACATGTTTTCCATGAAAGAATTTCTGAATTGGATTCTATGGTGCTCCAAGGCCATGTGCATGTCTCGCAATATTTCCTTTTTATGTCAAATATATGCAATGATTATATATGCAAATTCTGGTTATTTCATGATGGGCATATTTTATTTCTTGGCTTCACTCAAAATATGCCAGATCAAGGTCGTGGTGATAGTTGCACTAATGGGATATCTCCAGTGCAGGTCATATTTATGCTGGTGATACTTCCCTTATAAGTATGAGTGTTATAAATAATGGGACTTTTATTAATAATGAGTTTAATGATGTTTATTTGGTGACAACATTGGATCCAATTCCTTTGGAATCCTCTACACTTCAGGAGACTGAATTTTTTGCGGTTAAATACATTTCATGGAAACAATATAGGGAGATTTTGCAGAAGGAAGATGTAGCCTATGTCCCATATGACGAAGATGGACACTATGGCCAACGTTTTATCCTTCATATAATGGGACTCATCAATGATGACGATCTTAAAATCACATGATATGATATGATATTATGTTGAAGACACCATCAAGACGAACAATCTGCTTACTAGATGTCTGCACAATATTGAGGTTCCCAATGTCCAACCCTGCCCACTGTGACATCACCACCAATATTTCAGATGACTGGATCTTAAGCCATTGCTCAATAATCAACATCCACTGTAAACGCAATGCAGATGGAGTAATAACAAGAAATGAAAGGCACTGATAACTATATGGTCTCTTAATATTGTAAAGCTAGGGATCATTCCAATGCCTTGACAATTTCTCAAGAAATGGAATCTCATGGGAGAATGGAAACCTATTTTGTTTTGTAAATGAATGGAACATGATGTTTTAGCCTATCTATCTTTAGGTGTATTATCAGGATCGTGGCCTCATGGAGTACACCCGATCTATCCTTGTGATTCATAACATTACACACTAGGGACGTGGGCTGTTGGATGACTATAAATTTCTAGACTTGCCACAACACTGTATGGACTGTTTTAAGCTTTATGATCCTATTCGAGGAGAGCACCTGGATATTTTCATGGCTGGTCTAAAAACTGCCCATCAAATTGTTGCAGTAAGCCATGGTTGTGCCTGGGAATGCCAAACAATATCAGAAGGCGGGTGGGGCTTACATGAAGTAATAAAGGAGAATGCCTAGAAACTTAGAGGAATCGTGAATGGCATTGACAATAATGATTGGAACCCAGAACTAGATGTCTGTCTCAATAATTATGGTTATGTCAATATAAACAATTGAAACTGGTAAGACTACATGTAAAACTGCATTGCAGAGAGAGCTTGGTTTCCTGTGTGCTCTGATGTGTTGGTCATTGGCTTCATTGGGCGACTAGATTCTGAGAAAGGTGTAGATAGTATTGCAGAGTCAATGCTATGGATGGTTCAACAAGATATACAGTTAGTGATGTTGGGTACAGGAAGAAGTGATTTAGAAAACGTGTCGTAGGTCAGCACCAGGATAAAGTTTGAGGCTGGGTGATATTCTTTGTTAGAATATCCCATCGCATCACAATAGGATGTGACATCATATTAATGCCATCAAGGTTCAATCCTTGTGGTCTAAACCATCTTTATGCTATGTGATATGGAATTTTCCTAGTTGTCTATGTTGTAGGGAGCATGAAAGATATGGAAAAACCTTTTGATCCATTTTCAGAAACTGGCCTTGGCTGGACATTTGAATGTACACAATCATCAAGGTTGATCAGTGCACTTGGCAATGCCTTGCGGACATATCGTGTCTTCAAGCAAAGTTGGTTTGGTATACAAAAATGTGGTATGAGCCAAGACCTCAGCTTGGACAATGTTGCGAAGCAGTATGAAGAAGTTCTTCTTGCTACAAAATATCAATGGTAATAAAATCGTGTCACGGTGAAATTGCGATTGTGGCATTAGAGTTTAATTGTACTCGTATCAGGCTATATAAAAAACATCAAATGGAATATAAGAATTATAAACACATGAAGAAAGCCCAAACAAATGACACAAGGATAACAAAAACAAATTAGATTTGTTTAATAATATGTTAAGAAGGTTCCTAAATAGTTCGAATTTGGTTATAAAACTACTTAATGAAAGGAACCGTTCACCAAACGAGATAAAAGAAGCAACACCCAACAAGTGCAAGGGAGGAAAATTTCTCAAGATAAAATTTTGAGAGAGAAAAACTTTGGTGAAAAATTTAGAGAGATATGCTTGGAGTGCTATGAGGTCTACTTCTTTTCATTCTTCTTTTACATATTCAGCAGGGATTGACATAATCGTTGGTAGCACGGGGTCTTGCGAAGAAACAAAAAGATAAAGAGAGGATGAGATTGTTGGTTTTCATAAGGTGAATAGTTTACTTGTCAATTTATTGTATTCAAGCTCGATTTATTTGGCGCTAATCGGTTTCTGATATGAAGGTTTTCTCCCTATGATTCACTACCATTACTCCATTCCATTTCTGGCTCATTTTTTTTTTTTTTCACGCTTGGTATTTCTATTGTAACCTTGTTCTAGAGTGGCTAAAGACCATATACCTGGCCCTAGTCTATGAAGAGACTTATAGATTTCAAAAATTCAAGAGTTTGTATGGGGAGTATTTTTATTGAAGATCAAATTCTTTTGCACTCTAAAATTGTCTCTTTGTTATTTTTTTTAAATTCTCAGTTTTCCTCATCTTTTCTTAACATTAAAGATAAAAATTAAAAAGACAAACAAATTTATGAACATGTTATTTTGTAAAATTCATGTGTATATGTTTTATTTATTAGCTTGTTAATATGTATTAATTTTTTCTTGCTTTCTTAACTATTTTAATTTTCTTATTATTTATCATATCCTAAATTCTAAAAGAAAATAAAAAATATCAATTCATTAAAGTGTTACTCTTTTGTACTCTTCACACTAATGTTTGTTTAATAAACTTTTCTTTTTAAATCATTTTAAAACTAACATAGTTATATTAATTTTCTTAGTTTTGTTTTAGATATCTTCTTATAAAACAGATACCTTTTTCATTTTATTATTTGCATTTACTTTATTAGATTTAATTTTTTATGTCAAATGTATAAACTCCAATATAAAAGCATCAAAATCATAAATTACATAAAAATCAAATATTACGAAAAAGTAAAATTACAAGGCAAAGGAATTCACGCTTGGACTGTAGGTTAGGGGAAAATTGGCCTGGAGTTTAATGCTCATTCTTGTCTGGGACTTTAAGCCTAGGTTGATATTCTCATCTCTTCTTTCCTAGCCTCGTGGGAGGTTGAAATGTTGGTGTTGGGGACTCTTTAGTCCCTTGACCTCAACAACAGTCAGATGCAATCTTGAAGAACCTGATACTTTCTTCTTGTAGATATGCAAAAACTTCAACTACTATTAGAGATGTAATATGGAAAAATTACATTCTTATGGATAGACAAGAGCGATTCTTGTCATGTCTAGTTGCAGTGATAGTTTGTTCCAAGCACTTTTATTTTTGATAGCCACAGAGTTCAATGAAAAATTCTTGAGACTTTACATTATGAAATCCTTCTTGTTGTATATTTATATTGGGCTTGTATGAAATAAAACAATAATTAAACATGGGAATATCAATCCTCAACCAAGGCTAAAGAAGGTATCACCTAAGATGCTATGAGAATCACACAGACCATCTGGTCTTGTGTCATCAATGAGGGACTGGACACATGGAGATCGATCGGGGATTGCATTTATGTCATTCATTGTAGCTTACTTAAAATATGTCAAAACACAATGGACGCAACACATTCATTCACCAGAGACATGTTTGAGACAACATAGGTTAAGAACCAGTGAAACTTTATTATCATCCTCATTCCATCAATCACATGCACACATTAATCAAATCATATATCGACAACAATAGGGTCTCGTATTCCCTCAAAAAATTCCTAGAGTTACAATACATTGCGCTATGGGAATCCTTCCACACCTTTAACATATGACAGACTCAGAAACATGACTAGACCCATTGTAATACTATAGAATATCAAAGAGAGTGATTGCACTAGCTCTTGAACAATGAAAAATTAACAATAACCCACGAAATCAAACGTTTCTTTTCCGTCCTTGCTTCCTTTGATATCCTTCACTATTCTGGACCTCTACCTCTTTCAGTTACGTTCAAGACACTCTATTGAGTAACAGTCTCACAAGATTCTATCACTTGTTTTCATTCCATGTAGCCTTTCTAGAATTGGTGCAATGTTAACTACCTTGTCAATTGATCTTTTGTCTACCCCATGTTTCCTTATTCTACTGCCAGTAATCATTCGATGAGATTTAACGACCATTTCTTTCTTGATTCTCGCATGGGCCTTCTTGATTTCTATCTTTTATTATGAAAACTTGATCTTGTGCACACGTTTCATCAATATTCACGCATCTTCTTGGGCACCCAAAAAACTGGAACTACCCTAGACAACATCGTTTGTCATCGGGTGCGATATTGAGAAAAAACTTAGGGTGCCAACAATCCCCCATCGCTATTACTTGGCGCATATTCGGGCCAAAGAAATCATGGAATATATGATACTGCAATAGAGTAAGATAAAATCATCATTATTGATGGACCATAACATCAAACCAAATTGTGGTGGCAGTCAGGATTGAGTAAGAGAAAATCATATGTTCAAGTTGCATTTGCAATTCGACATAGGCCCTTGAATGAGTTAATAATTCCACAAGGTAAGTGATATATTTGGACTTCATTTCCACAAAGTTTGGACTATTTCCCTTCAATGGTGTCTCCGGTGATGAATGAGGAATATTTTTGAAGCAAACCATCCAGACACGGGCCGTGTAAATGAAATTAAGCTCCATCAAGAAAGAGCATAATTGCATGCTTGTCTTTTTGTTTTGATAAGACAAGACATAAGACAGAGACCTCCTATCTTGGTGGAAAAGAGAGAATGCAACTTTGGGATATCCACTTTAGCGAAGGTGATTATCCATGGTGACGGGAAAATCATCTTGGGGCCTAGAGAGCTAGCCAACTGTTACATCTTCAAAGACAAATTCATGAAACTATGAAATTTTGGGTTGTGTATTGTTGGAAAATAAGACGGCAAGACCTTTTCCTATGAACTCATGACGAACTATCAATCTTCGTGGAAATTGGGCTGTGGGTTCTTTAGGTAGTTGGTCGGACTGGGAATTGCATGTCCCAGAACGTGAGTGAAGTTGGGCCACAGAATGGGACCTGAATCAATGAGAAGTGTAAAGATAACAATAAGAAGGGAGAAATTGGGTGCATGTGCAATAGACGGGGGAAACAGAGAATGGGATGAAGATAATTTTTCCAAGGATTACATCAGTGGAAGAGGATATATATAGAGTGTAATAGCTAGGAAAGGTGGGAACCAAGGAAGATAAAGAACTGACCAACCATATGATCAAAGAATAACAATGGATTCTTAGCCAAGGTTGATAGGTGAGGAGATAACGATGTAGATTCATAGTACTAGTCATGTGGATTTTGGAATGTCACATCATCACTACATACGTGTCAGTGTTATGTGTGATTTTTCTGGATTAGACCGCTTGACCCTTCAGTGTAATGTAGTGGCAGGTTTTTCAACCCATTATTATGTGAATCCCTTGCAAAATACAATACTTTGTACGTAGGCTATACCTTCAACCTAAATTTGAAATCTTGCAAATCTATAAAATTGTCATTTTATCCAATCTAGTTGTGTCACTCAAGTGTACTTTGTACTTCCAGAAAGGAAAAATATGCCAACTACATACTCTTCTAGATGTTGTAGATCATACACTAATCTCTACATTACAAAACTTCAAGATGGATAAAGGAGGCTAAGGGATGGATGACCCCTGCAGGTCGTAGAGAAACTTCAACCTGTTGCCATTAATAAGTTTGTTGAGTGATTGCTTTTGCAATGTAAGCATCTTGGAAGCACGGGCTTCATTGATGTGGACCAAATGAAAAGGTCCAAACCAAGGCATATGTATATTTTTATCCCCTACCGTACGGATAACTAAGGACATTATGTCTTGAGGCCCACAAATCCTAGACATGGAGTACTGAGAGCCATATTGACTTGAGCTTGGCCCTGGAGGGGCTATCCTTTCTTCAATGCCTTCCACTTATCAGAAACAGTAGCATCCATCCCATCAGCCTAGTTCTGAAGTAGTAATGGGTCTTGCTCCATGAGGTAATGAGTCCAGGTGTCATGGTATGTGTCACTCTGATTCTCAAAACAATTGAATATGTTCATTTAATTCTCTTTTTCTTCATGACGTTTGCTTGGACATTATTCCTTTTAACTTTCCCATACCTGGGGGGGGATGAAAGAGTTCCCTAGAAAGTTGGTTCCCTTAGGGATGAGTTTCCACTGGGTGGGTCTATGAAATTTCATCATTTGTTCCTTCCATACTTATCAGTTTTCATCATTTTCCCTCTGATCTATCCCCTACATTGGTTCGGGCATTTGGTTTGCCAAGCTATTAAGGGTTGTACCTTTCCTTGTGGGAAGAAGGGGCTAAAGGCCTAGAGGGTAAAAATAGTTGGTAAAAGTTAAAATCCAAGATAAAACCTTGTGATGCTTCGCCCAAGGATCCCCGAGAAAGCAATAAAATGCTTCTCAACAAGAAAAAGGGGGGACCCATAAAATAGAATAAAACTCAAGTTGGCGGATAGGGGGTATCATCATGAGCCGACCTATTAGATCCATGGGCATGTAGCGATATGACACTACTATTCATATGGTCACCATGCCATGGTAGTGGCTCTTGGTGGCATACCCAAGAGAAAGGGGGTCTCATCACGATCCAACTTTCTCATCTCTGTGAAATTCTTGTGGGTAATGCTGTCACCACTGGTCACCATGCCAGGGCAGTGTCCTCCAACTATTCTCCTGAAAGTAAAAGAAATAAGACAAAGAATAAGAAGGAATTGAATGGGATATGGAAAAATTTCATCCATGACAAGGTGCAACTCACCCTCTATAGAGGCACCCATAGGTAAGACCTACATTTCCCTGTTATTGTTGCACCCCTTGCCCAAACATCCCCCACACCATCTCATGCATTTACATGACCTAGATTTGACTTCACATGGAAAAAAACCACACCTAAGGAGAATTATCCCAATAGGACGTCCTGAAACCTTCTCCAAACCTGGATTGTATAATAACATAACGTCTTTGAGCACTTGTCTGGGAAAAGAGGGGTTTTATGCACATGTTTGGGTAACTTGATTATTAGATTTGATTAACATTTCTATGATCCCTGTGAATTATGATCCCATGGAGGGCGTACTTATTGTTGCTACAGGATCATACCAGATGGATAGGTACATATGGGGAGATGATTAGCTCGGACCTCCATAGGGATAAAATACCACCAGATGGATGCTAAAACCCCAGCCAGGGGTAGAGGGATACTAGAGGCTTGCACCAGATAAAAGGGAGGATGTTCCACTGGAGGCACTTTGGTAGGCCTGAACCTAGGGGGGTCTTGCCCTGCCACCATGATGTTGTCCCGTCAAGGCCCTTGACATCATCATTAAGAGCCTTGATGTCATCTAGTTGGGGTATTCAACATGAGGACAACTTTGGTTGGCATGTGTGATATTTCCTGAGGAGTTTTGAGCCCCAACGTTTCACT
Source organism: Picea sitchensis (assembly GCA_010110895.2). Classification (NCBI taxonomy): domain Eukaryota; kingdom Viridiplantae; phylum Streptophyta; class Pinopsida; order Pinales; family Pinaceae; genus Picea; species Picea sitchensis. The sequence goes on along the minus strand of SNQJ01S0008833.1, from coordinate 107,422 downwards.
TTGGAGGCCTAGCGTTCCAAGAGGGAAGCCAATGTCACCCCAAGAGGGGCATGATGTCACCCTAAAAATATGAATTTAGGGTTTTATTTGTCAATTTTATGTAAAATTGGATTTTTCATGTAAACTCACCATGTCGGCCTTTTTTGACCTAAAATGTAATTAAAGGTCATTTGTATTGTATAAATAAGATATCAAACTCTCATTTGTATTCATCATATTTCACTCACACAAGTGTGAGGTCTGAAATTCGGCCTCCTTTGAGGATTATTGGCTGAACTAAGTGGTGCACAACTCTTGGAGGGAGATTTTATTGGTGAATTTTTGCATTTTCATGGTGGAAAGTCTTCAACTAGGGCCTCTGACTAGATTATTCTTGGTGAATGTAAGTAGAAATATGTGATCCTTCTTTCTTTGAATGGTTATGGCATATTTTACTTTTCATTTATAAGATTATGAAATTGCTAGTGTGAAACCCTAGGATAAAATCACATTTTATTGTCCTTCTCTTAATAGCTCTCCACCTACTTGATTTTGCTAGAAGACACCTCCATTGAAGCATATACTAGATCCCTACCTTAGTAGCAATCTAGTACTATTGCTTCATTAATATTTCATTTTATTTCAAGCTTGACCTAAAGAAGAAGTAAAATCGCTAGGTCCTAGGGTTACCTACCTCCTAGTAACTTTTTGCTCCTATGGTTTTGGATGATTGAGGTGTTAGGTTACTAACACCTCAACCATCCTCCCTCTTGTCTTTAGCTCACCCATTATCATTTGTTTCCCATAAGAATTGCTACTGAAAAAAGTGACTACATTTACCCTAAAGGCAATAGTTCATAGCTTACAATTGATTGATTGATGAAAAGAACCTTTAAACCATCTACTTCAAGGTCTTTACTAACCACTTCTAACCTTAGAGTAGACTAACTTACTAACTATCTTTTTTCTGTTGAAAAATATAGCTAAAACCATCTATGAAAGTAGTAAAATCATCTTAAAAGCAAGTGTTAAAGCTGATTTTACATTGCCTTCATTGCTTCTGACAAATACTAGCATATTGCCAATTTTAGGTTATCATTTTTGGTCATTATTGAAGCTTTATTAAGGCATAATTGTGAAGCTATTATTGTATATACATTGTTGTTATAAATATTTATGTTGCTTCATCTGTTATATAAGCTTATTCTTTTTATTCAAATCCCATGGTTTTATGAAGCACTAACATCAATTGGTACTTGCAAATAGTGTTTTTCTTGTTGTCTTGTTCTTGGTAGGTACACTTAATAAAATATTTTCTTCATCTTATTAAAACCATTGGGAATTTTTTATTAGAGTGACTTGTGAGAGGGGTATAACCTTTTGATACTCTTACCTTAGCCTTCTCAAACCCCCAGGTCACTGGGGACGTCTCCCCTAGGGTGATACACCTAAATAGAAAGAGGTGTCTTGTTTAGGTGACATTGATAGGAAAAACTCCTGTTACGCCAATTTATTGTTCACTTGCCTTTGGATTTTGGGAAAGTACAAATTGCGTGATAACATTTTGGCACCATTGTTGGGGAACACTCAGTCAATTCTCCTCAAAGACGACACTTTTCGGTAAGCCTTTCCTCAAAATCCTTTTACTTTACAAAGCTTACTTGGAAACTCCACTTAGGGTGATCCACTCATCCCTTTCATAGTTTCAAGAAAATTATCTAGCAACTCCACAAACCTCAGGGAGGTATACCAACCCTCCCAAGTCCTTTAGAAGAAAACATCCTTGAAATTATTCTATAGTAAAATCATTATTTGGAGGCAATCTTCCTTTCAACACAATGTCTAACGCAGGAACTCAGAGTGTTAATCCAAACCAAACTAATAACCAGAAGCAATGGTCATGCAAGCTCTTCAAACCGTTAGACATGACAAGTATACCAGGATACCCTTGGAAAATGCCCCTAAGTATGAGAAATGGTTACCTAAATTCACTAGTAATGATGTAGTCAGTTCCAAGGATCATATGAGTAAGTTTTGGACCTTCTTTCAGCTTCATCCCATCAATGATGATGCTAAGGATATGGATATGAAATTATTCTCTACTACCCTCCATGATGGCGCTAGACATTGGTACAATGGTCTCCTCGATGCTAGTATTAAAACCATGCATATATTGGAGGAAATATTCCTCAAATGATGGAGTGTTAAGGAAGACCCCAACATGTTGTTGATAAGGCTGGATAACCTCACTAAACAAGAGAATGAAACCGTTAGATAATTTCATGATAAATTTGAAAATTTGATGTAGAAGATCCCAGTGAGACATCATCCTTATGATAAATTCCTTCTCTTTCTTTATAACAAAGCCTTTACATGACATTTGGGATATCTCCTCAGAGATAAAGCCCCTAAAACAATCCAAGAAGCCCAAGAGGTAGCTACAAGAATTGAAGACAACCTATCGTCATCTAGATTCGAGCCTTTCTCAGCCCCAAGAGTCAGAATGGATGTTAAACCTAAGATAGTCCACAATGTTGAACCCACCTTATACATTAGCGCTATCTTGGCAAAGCTACAACTATTGTAGATGGCATGGTTAAAACCCAAGAACTAATGATGAATATGATTGTCAATCTAGAAAGAACTCAACAACAAGCTCCTAGGGTTCCTTACAAAGGGAAATTTCACAAAGGGAATGAATTTTTTAGACCAAAGAATGATCAAGAGGTTCCCAATACTTTATCCCCTACAAATGTAGTAGATGAAAACCCTTGGTGTTTACAATGAAGAGAGTTAGATTGGGAGCATGAGTGTCCTTTCAACAATGGTGATCATGACCAGGTAAACATTGTTAACCATACCATTGAAAGTCCTTAATATTTCCTTAATGTCACACTTGAAGAAGATCAAGAAGGCATAAAGGAAGCAATCACGAAGGCTAGGATGGAGGTGATAAATAACTTTGACCAAGAGTCAAGAGAAAATTTGAAGAAGCAAGAATTCCAAGTATATACTAAGAAAGAAAGAATGAACCAACCTCTCTCTACTGGTCCTACAATTTCAGAGACGAGACCTCCACCTATGAACATACTTCTTCCTAAGAATCCTCCCAAGACTCACAAAGTGGATTTGAACTTTGATTTTGAAGGTGCACTGGTAAAAATGCACATGACCATTCCATTAAGGGAAGTCATCAAAGTCCCATCTATAAAGGAAAGGTTCAATTTTTTTTTCAAAAGTTCATATGGACCAATGGACCCTCCTATCATGTTACAAGAAGATCACTTTAGGGTTCAATATGATGGAAATCAACCTTTCTTCATGACCTTGTTGATTAATAACAAATTCCTTAACAATTGTATGCTTGATTTAGGGGCATGTGCTAACATGATGTCTTTGAAGGTCATGGAAAAATTAGGCCTAAAGGTCACACGGCCTTACAGGAATGTGTGCGGTTTTGAATCGAGGTCCATACCCACTCATGGGATAGTTGAGAGTGTTGAAATATTCCTTGGAAGATACCTCAAGAGAGTGATCCACATGGATATTGTGGTAGTGGATGTCTCGGATGTATGGGGAATGCTATTGTCTAGGAAGTTTGCTGCAATGTTGGGAGGCACTTTAGAGATGGATCTCACTTATATTAATGTGCCTATGAATTATGGAACAATAAGCCACCTCTCGAATTTTCCAGTGACCAAGGTCCATGTGCAGGAAATTGGTGATGATATTGGAACTAGAGAAACACATGAACCAATCAAAGAAAGTCTCCATGTATTTTCCTCTCATGATTTTCCTTTCGCTTTAGAGGAAGACTTTGATCAAATACAATGTCCAAATAAGGAAGAGTATCAACAACTCCTAGGAAAATATAAGGGAAAATAAGTTGGGACTGTCAAGTTATTAAAGAAAGAAGAAGATGACATACTGATCTGACCATCCCAGCAGGAAGTCTTCACAGTAGAATCCCACCCTCCTCCCTCAAGACAATGTACTAGAGTCATACAAGAAACAACCAAATTTAAGAAAAAATATTACCAAGAGGGAGATATGGTCTGGATGTGGGATACAAATAAGGGAGAGCCTACTAATGTCAAAGGGAGTGCACAATTTTGGCTTGGACCCTTCAGATTTGGAAGTGAGTCAATCAATGATGCCTACTATTTATCCACGTTGGAAGGAAGAAGGCGTCCATTACCAGTTAGTGGAAACCTCCTTAAACCCCATTAGGGGGTAGAGACTTGACTTCACATGTAAGTGCAGGTAAGTAGGTAGGCATTTTGCATTCATTGTATATACCATCTGCATTTCATGCTAGAGTAGTTGTATTTCCATTTGTATATATGATTGCTTACTTGCATTTCATTTTATCATATATGAACCAGGGGTGATATCACCATCCCAAGTGATTACTGATCATTTCTATTGAGATCTATTAGGTCACAAGTCATACTAGAGATGTTGAGGTTCTCATGCGCTCTACGGTGATCACATGTCCTCGAGTTGGAGCCAGATGTTATCCCCTACCCTAGGGATAACTAAGGATATTATGTCTCGAGGCCCACATGTCCTAGACATGGATTACTGAGAGCCATATTGACTTGAGCTTGGCCCTGGAGGGACCTTCCTGTATTCAATGCCTTCCATCTATTAGCAACAACAACATCCATCCCATCGGCCTGGTTTTGAAGTAGCAGTGGGTCTTGCTCCATAAGGTAATCAGTTTAGGTTTCATTGTATCTGTCACTCTGATTCTCAAATCATTTGAATATGTGCATTTAATTCTCTTTTTCTTCATGATGTTTTCTTGGACATTATGCATTTTAACTTACCCATACCTGGGGGGGATGAAACAGTGCCCTAGAAAGTTGGTTCTCTTAAGGATGAGTTGCCACTGGGTGGGTCTATGAAATGTCATTGTCCATTCCTTCCATACTTATCAATTTTCATAATTTTCCCTCTCATCTATCCTGTACATTGGTTCGGGCATTGGGTTTACCAAGATAGTAAGGGTTGTACCTTGCCTTGTGGGAAGAAGGGGCTAAATGCCCATAGGGTAAAATTGGCTGGAAAAATTTAAAATCCAAGATCAAACCTTGAGATGCTTCACCCAGGGATCCCTGAGAAAGAAATAAAAGGCTTCTCGGCAAGAAAAAGGGGGGACCCATAAAATAAAATAAAACTCAAGACCTAGTTGGTGGATAGGGGGTCTCATCATGAGCTAGCCTATTAGGTCCATGGGCATGTAGCAGTATGACACTATTATTCATCTGGTCCCCACACCAGGGTAGTGGCTCTTGGTGGCATAGCCAAGAGAAAGGGGGTCTCATCATGAGCCAACCTTCTTATCTCCGTGAAATGCTTTTGGGTAACACTGTCACCACTGGTCACCACGTCAGGGTAGTGTCCTCCAGCTATTATATTGAAAGAAAAATCAATAAGACAAAGATTAAGAAGGAATTTAATGGGATAGGAAACAATTACATCCGTGAAAAGGTGCATCTCACCCTCTATAGAGGCACCCACAAGTAAGACCTACATTTCCATGTTATCACTGCACCCCTTTCCAAAACATCCCCCACACCATCTCATGCATTTAGATGATCTAGATTGGTCTTCACCTGGAAACACCCCACACCTAAGGAGAATTATCCCAATTGGACATCCTGGAACCCTCTCCAAATTTGGCTTGTAAAATAGCATAACATCTTTGGGAACCAGTCCGGGAAAAGGGAGTGTTATAGGATAAATCAATAAGTGTGGACATAAACTAATCTCCCTAGATCCACCTAGATCTAGAACAAAACCAGATGGGACAAGACGCTTTCCTTAAGTTACAATCATTGAATTTATGACCAAAGAAGGAATTGATGACTTACCTTTGAGATCACTTCCTTATATCTTTGTTGTTCCTGCTCTGCTCCAACACTCTTGTGTAATTGGATTTGCAAATGACACAAACCAACCAAAGTGAAAGAACCTATGATAGATTCAATGAAAAATTAGACATGTGATCAAGGAGTCATGTGATAAAATACTAATGATTTTATGGGAAAGACACATGTCACCGTATTATATTAATGAAAAGTGGAAGATACAACCGAATTGCCTTGATATCGCAAGTTCCCTTTTAGTGGTCCTTCGTTCCAACACACACATACACTTGCTCCAAAATTTGCATGAATATAATCCACAAAGACTCAATGGCCAAATGGAGAACACAAGTATCACTTGAACCAGGATCCTTCACATAGTCTTCAGCCTATTCTTCTTCTCAATATTTCTCAACTTTGCTTAACCTTTTCCATGAGAAGTCCATTATTATATAGGAGAAGCTGAAGTGGTTAAAGGGATGAGGATGATCCCACTATATCAGAGAATTCAATAGGATCGTAACCACATGGATGCCACCTCACATTCCAGAAGATTCCCCTTCTAGAAACTTCTTGAACCTCTTTCCTCTTTTGGATTTTAGATTTCGTCGCACCCTGCACATATAGAAACCTACAGAAACCCCGCAGGCCAGATATAGAGAAGTCTACGGAAATCCATGATTTCCGCATTGTGTACCAAGTGTAGCCTGCAGACCCATTCTAAAAAGTAGTCTTGTAGAGGAGGAAAGCGGTCAATTTTCTTAGGGAAAGATTTTTTTGGAAGCCTGGACACATGCTTGTGAAGTCACCATCAAGGTGACCAAAATAATGTGTAACAAAATGCCCCCCAAAGTATGAGGCTGGAACTCGTGACAACCGAAATACTTTGTAAAATACATGTGTGTATCGGGAACTCGGGACACACCAATCGGGAACTTGCAAATAACCAACCATCCACACAATACGATACCATGTCTGAAGTAGGAATCCCCATGTCCAGACTGAATAATGATTTGAAACATGAAAATCAGTCATGGCCACCATTTATACACTGTGGATCCATGTCATGAAAATGCTACGTAGCCACCAAGAATACATTGTGGATATAGGTATTAGAAAAATCATATTTGGACATAGCCACAAGACATACCAAGTGAATCTATGTGTCAATACAAATAATAAATACTCCATCGGAACCTGGACCAAGAATAATGAGATCCAGAGTCTTCAATCCTATCATCTGTTAGTACGAATCTATGCATGTGATTACAAGTGTTGAAGTCAAACATGGTAGAAACCACTTGATTACCGGTCATTAATGAGAACCGTTTAACAAGTGCGAGGGAAATCACCATTGATGTCAATGACTCCCAAGGTACACTAGTACAATCCAACAAATGCGAATAAATCAGCTGAAGTCGAACGCTTGATGGAATCTCTTGATCAGAGACCAATGATGTGAATCCACTATCAAGAGCGAAGAAACCTGCCATTGAGGCATGCAGGCTCTAAGGTACTAAATGATTTCTAAGTTTCGTTCCTGGATAATGAGTTGAAGTCGACAAGAAAAGACTCGTCACAGGAGGGCCTTGATGTATCCCCCATGAATGACACAAAATAAATAACAGATTTTAGGGTAGAGCATAGTACGAACATTATTTGAAACTGATACAGGGAAGGCCAACATGGAAGGAATTGACAACTACAGATGGCCAACTCAATAAAGGGCTTGGTTAGACTACTCTTGAACATATGAATGAAATGACACTGGTCTTGGTAGCATTGACTCAAAGATGACTCAAGAGATGAACTTGCAGAAAGTCAGACGAGAAACAAATGGATTTCCCAACCCGGATTCAAATGATGAAGGGGGTGTCATGTTCAAGAGAAATGCTTACTACCACTAACATAAATACAGAGACACATCACTTTCTCAAATTCCCCCCCACCATTTCTGATGAGTACCTCTTTATTTTTACGCAAGCTTGAGGAGGATAACATATTCTTGTTAATGTAATCTCATCCTTCAGACGATTCCCTCGGAGTAGTTTTAACGAACCCTAAGGAGTGGTTCGGTCCCATGTGGGTCTTCCGATGTTTATTTAACGAGTCCAAAGATAGAAAACTCGGGGGTTTTTCATGTTTATAGAGTCTGAAAAACACTTAAAGAGAACTCTCTCAGTTCCTTTTTCGTAACATAGTTCGATAGGACCAAAAAAGTGATAAACTATCGCCCATCGAACGTTTTATTCAAATACTTTATGAGCGTGAACAGAACAAGGTCGCTAGGCAATATTTTCATTTTTATGGAGTATGAAAAGATATTAAAGGGTACTCCATTGGTTTCGCTTTTTGTGTTTCCATGATGAGTACGAAATAACGACAAAAGTATACTCGATTGTGTTCTCATCAATTTTTTAGCACAAGAACAAACGAAGAGTGAACTCGAGGTTTTACTCAAAAAACCTTAAAAAGTATCGATATGCGTAATGAAGAGAAAATAAATTACGGAACAAAAATCCATACCCCACTAATTAAGATTCTAGACTCCCTCCTACAAGAAACAAGACACTCACGCAACTGTCAGATTTAGGGTTTTTAACCAAATATGTTCATATAATATTGTGAAAAAAGTGTAAGAAGTGAAATAAATAAGAGTAAAATCCCTTTTTACCATTTCATTTGTATTTTGTCAAGAACTTGTCTACAAACCCCTTTTTTACCCTCTTCTTTGGCAATCAATTGCAAGGATCACAGGCGATTATTCAGCGAATGGTTTCCATGAAAACAGTAAGTCCTTCATCTTCTTCCTTTTCAATGGTTTAAAATTTGTTTTTAATGGTCAAAAATTGATTTTTTGGGTGATTTTTGGGCGATTTTTGGGCTGGTAGGCGTGCGTTGGGGCCTCCGTAGGTGGCCTATATTGGGCCCTACGGAAATCAAAGATTTCTGCAGGTGCCCAACTGCTAGCCTGTAAAAGTTCCACACTATAACTGAAGCTCAGTTGCGGCGACCGAAAACCCAAAAAGAAAAGCAAGCGTTGGACCATAAACAATTCCCAAAAATGTTGAATAAAGATGCTAACAACCCTCTCTCACTAGCATGCAGGTGTTTTATCGAAAAAATGTTAGAATGGAGAGAACGTGAGAATGAAGAGGATGAATCTATGGCTTTGAATGATCTGGGAACCATTGATGCTCTTCGGCAATGTGGCCTTTTGAAAATTTTCAAAATCCAGGGCATGAGAGCCCAGAGGAGACTATTAGAGTATATTGTCCATATGTGGGATGCAAAAAAACAAGTATTTCACGTGGGTGTTCATGTCCTTTCCCTGGACATGGAGGATATTTACTTTCTGACAGGGTTATCCCATCGCGAGGCACATGTGACTCTGATAGGGGGTCGAGGTAGTGGCTTTTCGATGAGCGAGTATATCCGTTGGCACTGTGAACCTAATGTCGAAAGGCACAAAGGTAAAGTGGCTATCCAAGGTGTGCGTGATCTGACTCTTAGAACCATCCTCTTCACCATTACACGGATGGCAGGAAGTGTGTCACCACACATGGCGCTCCAGAGTTATTTTCAACATGCTATTAAATTTCTGGAACTTCAGGTATTCAATTGGTGTGACGGTGTGCTCCGTAGTATGAAAACACAACTCACTAAAAGCAAGAGAGGATATCTAAAGCAGTTTGGGTATGGGTCCATTTTGGTATCTTTCTTATTAGAAAAAGTCCCCCAGTTTTGACTACAGGTAGAGTGGGGAATACCAGCCCCACGAGACCCAAGAATGAAATGGTGGTGCGACCTTTTGGCTCGGCACATTGCGGGCCCTATTGTCAAGTATAATGATGCATTTTTTGATTGGTTAAGGCCCCAAATATTGATGATTGAAGATTATGCATACGCCGACCTAGACTTTCGGGGTGATCCCAACTTGGTTCTCCCTGAGGGATTTCATTGGGGAGATCTAGGTAAGAAAGACATTTTTGTTTTTATGGTGTTTTTGTTGGCATATTTACAGACATAAGACAGAGTATGCGTGGTATGTGTGTTTTTCATTGATGGCAGGATCAGCGCGAAGATCAGCAGCGCAGCGATGATGACAATGGAAATATCATCAATGAAGAGAAACAATGATCGTTGGATCACATTCATAATTCTCGATGACCGTCAGATCTGAATTAAGATAGGAGGAGCGCAGAGTAGAAGAGAACATATCTCAAGCATTAGATCTGGGCCCAAAGACCAACCTTCATTGGATCCATAAGAAGGAGCACGACCTTTACGTGTAAGATGAAGTGGGCCTACAAAATCTCGAAAGCAAGAGGATCGTCCATCTTCAAGGGTACGTGGTGAGCGATTGGAATTTTGCTGACCTGCACATTGGAGGAGTCAACGGAGCATGGTGTGGGAACTCACGATATGCGATATCTCGAAATGATCCTAGCCATCGGACTGAGGATTGATCTATACCATTGGATCGAGGTATGATGTGGACCATTGGATGCAGAGGACACATGGCGAGCAATTAGAATTTCGCTGACTGAAAGTCAAAGGAAGGAAGTGCTCTAACCTTCCAACTCGTGATATGTGAAGTCGCGATAAGGTCTAGCCCATGGTCATAGACAATTTCACATCGTCGAAGGCTGGAGGAAGGAGCTGGTAGAGCTAAGATCCTTTTCGGTGATCGCAACATGAAAAGTCGAGACTCTTCACCTTAGGATTGCCAAAGTGCGAAATGTGAAAAGCCTTTTGGTATAGGCTGTGGTCACCACTAGTGGTCATGTGAGATGGAGGAGCTAGCACTAAGTTAAGCTCCTTTTCGGCAATCGCAACATGAAGAGTCGAGACTCTTCACCTTAGGATTGTCAATATGCGATATGTGAAAGGAATTTTGATTAGGTCCGTGGTCACAGCTAGTGGGCATATGGAGTAAGCGCGAGACCCATCATTTGTAATCCAACGGTTCTTGTTAATTGGAAATTTGATCCAGGGGTTACTATTGATCTTCATGATTAACTGTTCAGTTATGATTCAGTTAGCAGAACCGAATCATGGTTCTTGGATGTTTGGCGATTCAGTCGCTGATGCATTTTCTTAGAGATTCAAGGTGTAATGGAAGAGTGTGGATAGAATAAAATGGAAATGTAGTGACTGTGCGTGGTTGGTTGTTCTGACTGAAAAATAAGTTGAACTGTAGAAAAGAAAAATTATAGTATGCGCAGTGGGAAGAAAGCTCAGAGATGAGGAACAGAAGTTGAACAGAACATAAAAGGTGAAGAGAGAAGAATGTACACATATAAAAGAGCATGAGAAGGACATAGAAAGAACAGATAGAAAGAGTCAGAAAGTCAAGCCAAGTATGAACAGAGCAGAAGAATAGTGTAGCAGAGAATAATTGCAGAACAGTGAAGAAATGGTAAGAATTGAGATATCTATATTGTTGGTTATTCAGTCATTTATTTATAATCAGGGAGGTAGGGTGGTGCTAGGGAGGACTGTGGTCCTATGATATTCAAGTTGGTTCTTGAATATTGGAAGTTGTATCTTCCATCTAGTTGTGGCTAGAAAAACAGGGTGGCAGGGTGGTGCTCGGGAAAACACTAAATTTTCTGTATTGAAGTTGGTACTTGTATAAGTGGAAGTAAGTGCTTCCATCCAGTCGGTGCTGGAACACGCAGGGAGTTGGTGCTTCCTTCTAGTGGGTGCTGGAGAAACCATAGAGCTGGTGCTCTCAACAATTTGGAGCTTGTAAAACAGAGGTAGTAGCCTCACTTTGAGTTGGTGCTCAAACATAGATGATGTACAGAACTTAAAAGACTGCCTATCATTTCGAAGA
>SNQJ01S0008833.1:46203-88556 GCA_010110895.2 Picea sitchensis | reverse complement strand
ACTGCCTATCATTTCAAAGAAGAAGAGGTTTTCTCCCTTTATGGGTTTCCTCGTGAAAATCTGTCTCTATGTATATCTTATGTGTGACTGATTCTCATTATTTATGTTGTCCATATGTTGTATAATATTGATGGTCACTTGGAGAAGATTAAAAATGGTTTAATAGAATTAAAATTGTTTAAGCACAATAACAACTGATTCACCCCCCTTTATCAGTTGTCTTAGTAATTTCAACAATTTTTGTAAATTTTAAAAATATCAAATATATATATATATATATATATATATATATATATATTATATGTTTTCAATCCAATGACTGACCAAAACATTTTGACCATGCAGATGTAGGACCATACCGACCTCCAGGTACATCCCCTGTCCAGAGGCAAGGGGAAGCAACGGTGGTAGTAGGATGGGATGTCGACAACTATGAAGCTATCGAGAAGAATTTAGAGGGTCTAACTGCAGGCATCGCAGATATATCGATTGGCGATATCCCCGAGCGTTACCAATGCCACACTATAGGTGTATCAGGTACACTGAGATGATTTCTTCACAGGGTGGCACATGCAGTAGTATGCTATCATGAGCATCACCCATGATACTATTTTGTTGAAGCCGCGGGCTTCGTGTTTTGATATTTTGGTCTCTGGATGGAAGACACTTTTTGTAAACAAAATTTTATCGTTATATGTATATGTACATGAGGCTTCTACCGGCTTATCTTGATTTGTATAGTACATGTGATGTGTGATTGGTTTTATAAATGTCTCAGATGTCTGTCTAACACATAATTAGCTAATGCATCAGTTAATGTATTTAGACACCTAGGAATATGTTGATACTCAATATAATCAAAATAACGTTCTAGGAGGTGAATTCGTAGATATACCCATAACAATGTAGGACTTCGGTTAGTATAGACTTTACTTAATTGTAGTACTACAAGTTGTGAATCGAGTCATATAACTAGGGGACGGATCCCAAGTGAAATAGCATCGGTTAACAATTCGATGAATACGCTATACTCTACAATATTATTGGTCGCACAACCGAGGCAAACACCATGCAGACTAATAAGTTCGTTTGTAAGTGCATAGATTGCCCAAGCAGTAGAGGCTAAGTTCTGAGTACTGGGACTAGCGCCATCGGCGAAGCCAATGTGGGGTAACAAAGACTCTGACATCTGGAAACCAAGCACAATGCAAGATAAGCGGTCGAGGATGGAAACCAAATAACGTAAAAAGCACACAAAAATTAGCACACAAGAAGTATGATACAATAAAATACAAGAACTCATGAAAAGATAATCTAAGCACAGTACTTCTTCAAGTAGAGCCCATTTCTGGGTTCACTCAAAGGAATCTCATCGTAATCTACTAACTCGTAGGCTCCTTTATCCAACACTTGCTTTACAATATAAGGGCCTCGCCACATGGCCTCAAATTTTTCGACCTTTAGTAAATCATGATCCTGTTCATAAAGTAGAACTAGATCACCTTCGAAGAAAACACGCAGTTTGACATGTTTGTAGTATTGGGATTTTACGCGTTTCTTCTGGGTTTCAATAACTAGGGTGGCGTCACGACGGGTTTCGTCTAATTGCATTAGATACAACAGACACTCCTCTTCGACAGAGGTGTTTGGGAGAAGTTCGACGGCTAGTTTCAGGGATGGGATCTCACATTCAATTGGTAAGATGGCTTTGATACCATATACTAGTTGAAAAGGTTTAAATCCCATGGAAAACTTTACGTATGTTAGGTAAGCCCATAATGTTGAAAACAACATTGTGTGCCAACTTGTCTTATGAATTCCTATTATCCGTCGAATCATGGTGATGAGAACCTTGTTTATCGCTTCAACTTGGCCATTGGCCTGTGGGTAGTAGGGGGTTGAGTTTTCATGTCAAAGACCCAACTTATCGGTAAGTTCAAACATCATAAAGTTTTGAAAGTGGCTACCGTGATCAGTAACGATAGCTTGTGGGATTCTGAACCGAGTAATAATATGATTGAATATGAATAGGGTTGGAGTTTTTCTGGTATTATCGAATCTAGGCATCGCCTCGGCCCACTTAGTGAAATAATCTATGGCTACAATAATGTATCCATGCCCCCCGACCGAGTGAGGGTTATAGGTCATGAAATCAATGCCCCATTTAGCGAAAGGTCTAATGGAAACTACAAGGTGTAAGGGAGTGGGATGCGATCTTATTTTGTTGTTGTAGGTTTGACAGGCATGACATTTTTGGACAGCAATAATACAGTCTTTCAGTAAGGAAGGCCAAAAATACCCTGCCCGTAAGATCTTTTGGGCAGTAGCATACCCTGACATATGGCTACCACATGCTCCATAATGGTAGTCATTCAATGCTTTCTCGACCTCATCATAGGTGAGACATCATCGAAAAATGGAGTCAACACCATGGCGATAAAGAGTGTCACCGAGGATAATGTATTGACGAGCCTGGTAACATATACAATGACGGTCAGCACTAGAAAGGTCAGGTCGGAAAGTTTGAGTATGGAGATAAATAATAATATCTCCATACCAGAGGTCATCATAACTGATCAGAAAAAGGGATTCATCTGGTAAGGAATACTCTGCTACATTTTCTATCTCAGGGGAAGGAAGGTCACATATCAGTTCGACAAACACCAAGGATTTATTTGACTTAGCACGTTAGAACTCCAAGTCAAACTCTTGGAGGATGACAATCCATTTGGAGTATTTTCCCCCTAGCAGTTGGCGTGTAATAATTTGTTGCATAGGGTTGCAATTCGAAATTACCGTGGTCTTACGTAATAAGATGTAGTGATGAAAACGTTGGACAGCATGAACGACTGCCAAGGCCAATTTTTCAACATGTAAGTACTTGGTTTCGGTAGTCGTGAGACTCCAACTCAAATAATAAATGACATGCTTGTCGTGTAAATCGTCTTCTTGGGCCAAAACCATGGCAATGGTAGAGTCCGAGGCCGCGAGATAAAGGAAATAATCTCGACTATAATCGGGTGGGAAAATTTGTGGGGTACAGGTTAAAGTGAATTTCAAAGCTTCAAAGGCTTTGTTGGCAGTGGTGTCCCATACGAACTTAGAACCTTTCTTTAGTATTCGAGTAAATCTGAGTATTAACTCAGCGTAATTTGGGATAAAACGACATAGAAAGTTTGCCTTCCCTTGCAAACTTTGTAGCTGGTGAAGTGAGCAAGGAGGAGGGAGATTGAGGATCGCCTTGACCTTCAAAGGATCTACCTTGATCCCCTGGCATGACATGATAAAGCCTAGGAGTTAGCCAGAGTCCACACAAAAGACACATTTATGTGGGTTTAAGCGCATATGATAGAACCGACAACGAAGGAAAATGGCTTGGAGGTGTGCCAGATGATCACTACGATGTATGAAATGTGTGGGTAGGTCATCTAAATATGGTTGTACAATGTGCTTAATATTATGAAAAGCGTAAGACATAGCGCGTTGAAACGTTGCACCGACGTTCTTTAAACTGAAAGGGAGTTTCCGGTAGGCAAAGGTGCCCCAAGGACAAATGAAAGTGGTTTTGTGTTGATCCGTGGGTAAGATATTGATTTGATTATATCCGGAGAAACCAACCATCAAAGAGAATATTTCACTTCCGGCGCAATCGTCGACAATCTGGTCAACGGAGGGGGTAGGAAAGTTGTACTTAGGACAAGCTTTGTTGATATCCCTATAATCAACAAAACATGGATCGTTCCTTGTTTCTTGTTAACCGAAACTAGATTGGATACCTAATCAGTCAAAGCCACGGGATAAATAAATCCAACTTTAAGAAGTTTTTCAACCTCAAGCTTGATAGCAGCTGCTTTACGGGGGTGGACCGGGAAAAGTCTCTGCCGGATGGGTTTAGCGCCTGAGTAAGTCTTAATCTCATGGACAACAATATTGGGGTCAATACCCAATATATCTTCATAGCTCCATGCGAAGACGTCACAAAACTCTTGAAAAAGGGACTTATAAGTGATGATCTCGTCAGTGGAACACGAAGCTCCAATGTGGACATTTTCGACAACACCAGGTGTAGTGTATATGTCTAAGGGGATGGTGGGTGAGATATTACTTAATTTCCCTTCATATAACACATCGTGTGTGGACTCGGGAATGGAAGAAATAACGACAACGGTCGACGGAGTCGAAATCCGTTGATAACTCTCAATGGTGTGTTCTTCCAGGAAGAGAATGGAACGATGATGCCCATCGTCCCAAGGTGTGTCCTCCATGGACATGACCGAAATTATCATCTCGTCCATGGGAAAAATCACGTGAAAAGGATCAGGAGATGAATCACCAAGAGAGGAAGTGGAAAGGGTTTCCGATTGAATGGCCTGATAGGTAGATTCAACCAAACTTAAAGGTATCTGGTTTCCATAGCAGAAATAATCACCGGTTCAGGTATTATCCACGGGTCAGAGGATGCGGGGGTTTCGCAGATGGAGGTGGAAATCATGTTAATCGAGGCATACAAAGGAGGTGGAACATCGAGTGGTGGGATCGGGAAAGTGCCCATCAAAGTTGAATCTTTAAGTAGACCCACACCAACATTCTCGTACCTAGGGGGTGTCTTGAAAATGAAAGGGACGTTGCTAGTACGAGTATCAGAGTTAAAAAAGGTCAGTTGGTCTACTGTAACAACTTTCCCTTGATGTGGAAAATGCACGATATGGAAAAGAGTAGATACGACTGCACGCATGGAATCGATCCAACTATGGCCAAGTAAGAGGTTGTAATCGAGAGGTGCATCAAAGACCTCAACTTCAACGTTGACCGATTTGCCTTCTAACGTAATAGGCAACGAAGGGAGTACACCGTAGGTTTTAAAGCCAGAGACATTGAAGGCTTTGAGCATGTTTTGTGATTCAATTAAGGCAGGAGAGCCAATGGATTTCCAACAGGAAACAGGCATTACGCACGTCGAGGCACCCTCATCAATGACTGTTCTACAAATGTTCTTGTCTGCGACAACAACTTGTATCTGAAAAGCTAGTTGAGGGTGTAACCTTGGAATGTGATCTTCCAGGTCAAAGATTAACGAGTTTGTATATGTGGGGTCGATTCCACCAATGACCTTCAATAGTGCCTTTCGTTGCGTGGGACAAATTTGAAGGACTTCGAGAGCCGACATCGTGGAGGGTGCTTGCGCCAGATCCTCTACAATACTGTAGTTCTGAGTAGCACACGCATGAGGATTGAAAGAAGACTTTAGAACTATGCGCTTGGGAGGAGGGCGAAGGAATGTATCGGGGTTCGGTCGTTCGAGATGAAGAGGACCGTTGGTAGGTGGAATCAAAGGGGGTGGTTGAATCAACGAAGGTGGGGTGTCATCATCTTTCTCTTTCGAGGAAGAATAATCTTTAGCCTAAGTGGTGATTGTAATGTCATTCTTCTTTGAATCACCAGTACACATAAGTAAATAGGAGGTAGTGGAGGAAGAAGGTTGATCATGGATGACCAATTGAGCCTGTTGTTGAGAAGGGAAGGGCTAAGACAAGACGAAAGGTGTAGGAGGTTTTGTGGTTCCTTGGAGGAACTTTGTGACCTCGGCCCGTCTCGGACAATCTTTCATGTAGTGATCATCACCACAGATAAGACAAGGATAGTGAGGTTTGCATTTGTCCTTATCATCAACAGGTTGTGACTTGGTCTTGTCGGGTTGTGGATTTTTATTTTTATCCTCCTTATTCCTACCCTTCCCTTTTTTTGATTTATTCTTATCGATAGGAGTCGATTGAACAACGTTCACTTTTGAAGTTTTACCAGTGGGAGGAGTGGGCGTCGGAGCATTTTGAAAATTAGAAGAATGAGATTTGGGGTTGGTGTGAGGGGTCTGCACAGATTGGGGTTGAGAATGGAAAGTGCATATCACACCATCAGTAGCATGAGAAGCTGTCGGGGTTGTTGAGGTGGTTTTGGTAGAAGGACGAGGTGCGTCAGGGAGAAAATCGTAAAGAGTACCCATTTGTGAATAAACGAGATTGAGGTACTATGCGCGACTGATCGCCTGTTGTTTTGTGACAACTCCACCCATGGAAATGTCACAAGAGATGTCATTCACGAAGGATTTTGTGAACCATTCTTCCAATAACTGATCGGAAAGTTCGAGTTTGATTAGACCTCGTCTTCGTCTCCACTCATGGATGTGATCAGAGATATGAGTGGATTTAGTTTGCTAGAAAGAAGTCAAAATATTGGTTCCCATTTCATAACGGATTGGCAATTAGTAGTGTGTGAGGAAAGCCATGGCTAGGGTATTAAAGTTGGCGAAGGAGCCTCATGGTAATTCTATACACCACTTCGGGCCGAACCCGTGAGAGTTCATTGAAAAAGACGTAGGCGGATGGAGTCATCCATCAAGGAGTTGGATGAACACCAAAGGTGGAAAGTCATTACATGATTGTTTTGATCCTCTGTAGGTTTACCATCGAACTTCGAAATGTCCAATGGTAATTTGGTTGGTATGATGGACAATGAGGAGAGTGATGGATAGGGTCATTCAAAATTCTAGACAAGTCGGGTAGATCCAAAGTGGCCAAAAATGGCAACTGTCTATTCACGTGAGGGTACTGGTGAATTTGGGGAGGAAGTCCCGTTGGTATACCAGTAGGACCGTAAGAGGTTTGCATGTGATGCAAAGATCCTGATAGATTCAGATGTGGGGGAGGATGCATGTAGTTCATGGGGCTGTATAGGTTGGGGGTGTTCCCTTGAAAAGGGATACTAGGCTGAACGTTCGAACCCCAAATGGGATTGGACTGATGTGGGTATGGATGGACGGTACCGGGGGGTATGTAAGAGCTAACTTGAGGCGGTTTCCCCCCAGATGGTTGTTGGTTTCCTTGGATGAGGAGGTTCCAATATTGGGCCAGCGATCCAGGGATGTTTTTTCCATGAGGTGGGTTGTTACCTCCAAGCGGGGGTTGTCCTCCAAGTGGGAATTACCCACTAGGGTTAAATTGCCCCCGAGGGTTGGGTTGCCCCCAGGGTTGAATTGCCCCCCAGGGTTGAATTTCCCCCCAGGGTTGGGTTGTCCCCCAGGGTTGAATTACCCCCCAGGGTTGAATTGCCCCCCGGGGTTAGATTTCCCCCAAGGTTGGGTTGCCCCCCAACGAGAATCTGATAACTAGGAGTGAAAGACTGGGTGGTGCCTCCAATCTATTTGGAACCACTTGGGCCAGATCCTCCCATAAAAGGTGGATAAGACCCTCCGGAGAGGACCTGGGTCAGTGTCAGAACAAAGCCAGCAGCAATAATGTACCTAGGAGTAAAAATTCTAGCGGCTCCAGATGGAACCTGGGAAGGAATATAGATAGTAGTATTCAAAGCATTATACCCAGGAGGAAGCGACGGGATAGGTCTAGATGGGAGAGGTGTGCCAATGGGATCTTAGCTAGCCACCGTATTCGTAGTGGGAATAGTCATAGTGTTTGGGACTATTGTAGACTGGGCCATCTGAAGGGGGATGGTCGAGTTAAGAACAATTGACTGGGTGTCTGAACCAATGTAAATATAGGTAGTTGTACTAGATATCGTGTTTGTAGTAGATGTTTCGGGTAGCTCGATTTCGACAGATATATCAGCGCCTGCCCTGGAGCTAAAAAGATCCCGCACTGTATGAGGTGGGGTTCTAAAAATGTTAGTATTCCAAAAAGGATCTTGGCCTTCAGGGCCTTCGAAAGGTCCAGTTGGTGTTCCATAAGTTCGAACCACAAGTTCTCCGGATGAATTTATCCGAAGAATACGTCTCTCGGAACCGTGAGGAAGTCGAAAAGATTCTAGAGAATCAAAAATTCAGAATTGGTCTAAAGAGTCAGTTTTTTCCACTCGTGGAGTGGTAGTGTCCTGGACCTCACTCTGTTGAGGAGAGCCCTCTAGTGAGTTGGGAAGCAAGGGTTGAGTACTCTCCGGATATTCTGGGGGCAGGCTTTGCATCCTATGTGAATGACGTGGAGGGTCAATATTGCCCGAACCAAAAACTTTCCGGAAAAAATCTATGGCCAACTACGAAAAATAACAACACTCACTAAAAAAAATTCTAGAGTTCAAACCAGCCAAACAAATCTTCTTATTCCGACGTCACTAGTTGGTGATGAAATCCAACATCGCGAAATTGAGACAAGAAGGGGCTGGGCTAGGGTGGAAAAGTTACGTTGACTACCTGCTTAACTGACTTACACCCTGGTGCAAGCTCCCACACATAATCGTGGGTATACTCTCCAAGGAGCTCAAGTGAGTCTGGTCAACATCGATTCCAGGTACCATAGAGACATTCCCCTCCACAGTCACCTTGTGTAAGACCCTAAGAAGATAGGCTACTAAAGTTACCACAAACAACAATGATGCCTAGGGAAACAGTTGACAGTCCGATCCACACGCAAGGGCAAGGTATCGAGCCCGAAATCAACTTGAAAGGCTTCCACTCATCATTGTGGGTATACCTTCAAGCACCCCCCATAATACGTGCAATCTCTACACCGAGATCAACAAAGCAGGGTGAGTAACTCTGCCAATCTCAATGCGACCTAAGGTTTGACCCTTGTGTGAGAAGGGCTTCCCAGGACAAAATGTTGCAAATGCATTTGAACGCTCCCTATCACAAAATACTATTGTGTGTTTTGTGCTTTGGAGAGTGTCTCACAGCCTATTCCAAAGCTCTAGCCTAGCTAATGTTGGTGTAAAAGAGCCCTAGAAAATAAAAGTTGCTAATTGAATTTTAAATTTCGCGATATTTTTAGAGGTTGTTGTTACTTAATAGGTAGATGGGAATGAAACCAATGTTGTGTAAGACCTAGACCCAAAATCATGCAAATAGAAAATGGATAATGCAAATTTTCGTTCGATGAATTCTATCTACAGCAGGGAGAAGGTATTTCTCTGGAATAATATGAACTATGAAATACAATTCCTTTTCTTTGAATGTAGTACCAAACAATCATGAACAATGTAATGTCTCTATTTGTTCTTTTTCAATTTTTTGAATGCCACTATTTTTTGTATGAATGATCACCTAAAAGACTTAAAGACTTTAATATTCCTTTCGAAAACCAAAACCGCGATGGGATTGAGAAAGGACAGGAAATCAATGAAAATAAAAAACACTCAACAAACACCCAAATCAAATCTTTCAATGGAGATAAAAATAAGAAATGACAAGAAAGTGTTTCTTCAAATGCGAATGAAAGAATGACTTTCTAATCAAGCAATCTGAAATGCATAAATCAATAAAAACTTCCAAACCAATCAAAGATCTTTCATCGATCAAGCACTCAGAAACATGGTCAGAGATTATACCCTTGCCGATAAAAATAAAAAACAAAAATATTGGAAAACCAAAAGAGAGGTATTCGATCTCCAAAACCAATCAATCAGCAAGTCAAATATTCAAAAAGAAGTCAAGAACTGGTATCAAAAATTCCCCCCTGTTGATTAAAGAAGAATTGGGCATCAATCAAAGACCAAGACCCAACTCAAAAATTTTACAAACGCCACCGCACGCTGGTAGTATAGCACAGTGTGGAAATGGAGAGTTTATGCAAGCCAGAAACATGTAGGGTGCGGAAATCCCACGCTGAAGTAAACAACCATGGTGTAGAAATGGAAGGTTTTCGCAGGCAATGTAGAGGATGAAGTGCGTAAGTGTTTGAAAAAACAAGAAATTTGAGAAAAGGGCAAATAATATAAGTGAAATTTTGAACCCAGAGAGGCTAAATGGATCTCCCACAGACTCAGAGACTGATTTCAAGTAACAAGAATAGGTAAAAAGAAAATGGCCAATAAAAAACCACAATCAAGTCGTATCCCCAGTGATACAACCGAATTGCCTTGATGTTGCAAGTTCCCTTTTAGTGGTCCTTCGTTCCAACACACATATACACTTGCTCTGAAATTCGCATGAAGATAATCAACAAAGACTTGATGGCCAAATGGAGACCACAAGTATCACTTGAACCAGGATCCTTCACACAGTCTTCAGCCTATTCTTCTTCTCAATCTTGCTCAACTTTGCTTAACCTTTCCCATGAGAAGTCCATTATTATATAGGAGAAGCTGAAGTGGTTAAATGGATGAGGATGATCCCACTATATCAGAGAAGTCAGTAGGATCGTAAGCACACAGACACCACCTCACATTCCAGAAGATTCCCCTTCTAGAAACTTCTTGAACCTCTTTCCTCTTTTGGCTTTCAGACGCCGCCACACCCTACACATATAGTAGCCTGCGGAAACCCCATAGGCCAGCTATAGAGCAACCTGTGGAAATCCATGATTTCCGCACTGTGTACCAAGTGCAGCCTGTGGACCCGTTCTAAAAATTAGTCTTGTAGAGGAGGAAAGAAACCAATTTTCTCAGGGAAAGATTGTTTTGGAAGCCTGGACACATGTCTATGAAGTCATCATCAAGGTGACCAAAATAATGTGTAACAGGGGGGTTTTATGCACATGTTTGGGTGACTTGATTATTAGATGTGATTGACATTGCTATGATCCCTATGACTTATGAGCCCATGGAGGGCGTGCTTATTGTTGTTGCAGGACCATGCCAGACGAACATGTACATATGGGGAGATGATTATCTCAGACCTCCATAGGGATAAAATCCCACCATATGGATGCTAAAACCGCAGCCAGGGGTAGAGGGATACTAAAGACTTACACCAGAGAAAAGGGAGGACGTTCCACCAGAAGCACTTTGGTAGGCCTAGACCCAGGGGGGTCTTTCCGTCCAACCATGACGTTGGCCCTTGAAAGCCCTTGACGTTATAACTTTAAAATACTTGTTATAAAAGCATATTTGATGTCAAATTCCCTAAGAAAAGCATGATGTAGTTAACCTTATTTTCAACATTGATTATCCCATTAAAAAGGCCATTCATAAAATATTAAAAAGGCCACTCATAAAATATTAAAAAGGCCACTCATAAAATATTGACCATAATTGACTTAAAAGAAATGGGAAACTTACAAAATATGTTGCTCAAACATGCTTACTCATGATTACTTCTTATCGTCTTTATCCAACTTTTAGAGAGCTTTTACTTATGTATAAAATATTTATTTATAGGGATTTCATTAGAGTTGATTATCATCCATGTTAATACATCTACATCATTGCACTGGAATTTAGGTTATTTATTTATTTTTACCATCGTCATTTTTTTAAGGCTTTATAACAATGGAATTTTTTTTTTTTACAAATTCATTCATATGTCTTCATCATTTAGGTTAACCACCTCCATCATTACACCATACTATATGTTTATGTTCTTTGTATTTGTTGCATTCAAATGGGGTTATGAATATTTATTTGTTTGCATTCTATATTTTTCAATGAGTTCTATTTGTGATAGTGTGCGCTATCTTTCTCCTTAAAATTGAAAATGTTTTATAGGTTAAATTCTCAAGATACTAAGACTCATTATGTTACATTGTACTTAATGAGTTCTATTTGTGATAGTGTGTAATATACCATTTAGTGCATAATTTGTGGCCAATTCTTAAAATTGACAATGATTTATTGATTAAATTCTCAAGACACTAAGACCCAATCTGTTACATTGTACTTAATTGTTGAGTAATTTTTTTAATTTTTGTTGGATTTAGGATTGTCATGGACGCAAAGTTGAAAAAAAAAATATCCATTGTCACTTAATTACTCTCCTTGCAATCTATTATTAAAGATTGCCTCAATTAGAATCAAGCTTGAAATGCTCCACAAACTACTCTTGTTGAGTTAATTGATGAATGGGTACACTATAACTCTATGGCTTATAAAGAACAATTATCCAAACAACTTACAATGTATGAAATTTGATATTGTTGAGTTTGACTCTCTTCATGTTGTCCTCGATGTGAATAAGAGAACTATATTCAATCTAGTTCATGTAATCTTTTGTGCATATTGTTGAATCAAAAGTTCAAAAATAAGAAATTTAGAATGATTTTTTAGGGAGAAGGATTGAAGATGTGGAAGCCACTTTTAAATCGCGATGAAACTACATGAATCTACATTTTATGAATCTTCTTTGACCATTCAACACATGTCATCTTTAGCTCCTAAAAACCCTATCACTATTTTTGATACTTTTAGTCTATCACATGTGTTTCTTGTAATTGAAAAGGCTTGGTCTGCTCATCCCATCTCACTATCATCAAAGTTATTATTTGAGAAGGAAAAGGCTATGATGAGAATTTGGTATGTTGTTTCAATGCTACATGAAAATTGAAGTTCAATGCAATGTTAGTTTTTAGATGACAACACTAGTGAATGTGATTGAAGATAACAATTGTTCTCCAATATTAATTTGTTTGAAGCTCAATGCACTCTGGGGAAGGAGGATTCAAACCCTAAATTCTACTATTGATTCATTTGCAATGGACTCTAAATTTCTTATCCTTGTCTAAGTTGAGTTTATTTAGTTTGGTTCATCCTTACTTTTTTTTACTTTGGTTTTATTCCTAGATGAATGCTCACTTGGTGTCAAAGGGAAAATATGTTCAAGTTAACCAACAACTAAATTTTTTTTTTTGAAATATTTTAAGTTTTCTATATTTTGAAATATTACCTATTTTTAACACATTGATTTGGTATTTTAACAATTTTGTTTGAAATTTAGTTACACATTAATAATTAACTTTTACAAGTGAAGCCATTAAATTATGATTATTTCATTTCATGTACTTGGAAATTATCTAATTTATTGCCCATAGTAGTAAGGATTTAAACATAAATACTCAATGCATATACATAGTAGTAAGGATTTAAACATAAATAATCAATGCATATACATATAATTTCTTAGTATATATGCATATAATTTCTTAAGGTGCATAAATATTGAGGGCACCAAACTTAAATGTATTTTTCAAGCTTCCAAATGCTACCCTATTCCCCCTACTTCTACGAAGTTTCAATTTAGATAAATGCTACCCTATTTCCCCTACTTCTAGAAAGTTTCAATTTAGATGAAGGAAGATAAGTGTGTTTACTTGATTTTGATTTTAAAATTACTAACTAAATATTCATATGTTTTTTCATGGATTTTATATATTCATTTACACTTATTTCTTTAATAATTTAAATGATATTTTTTCTAACCATTTTATAAAATATATATTTTTATCTTAAATTTTAAATGATATTTTTTCTAACCATTTATAAAATATATATTTTTATTTTAAATTTTTGTTATTTTTTTAATAACATGTCATTCCCATCCCCACAAGTTTATATTAAATTGATATAAGTTAATCTTGTTATTTAAAATTTTAATCAAATATTTAAATATTTAAATTAATTTAAATTAAAATAAAATCTGTAAAACCAAAATAAAACTTAAATCTTGTAAAAATCAAACTCTTTCCAAAATTTTAATAATTTTTTATTTTTAAATTAAATAAAAATAAATATTTCAAAACTAAACAGCACATCAAATTTAATGGTTTTGAACTTTTTTACAACACCGTTCCTATTTTCACAATTAAAAAAATGTTGATTAGCCATCAAACAATTTTCACCCCATTTAACTGAAGGGGCAAATTGCCCGCGAATGAAATTCCATCCTATCTATTCAATGGACTGTCAAAGTCTCCGACCACCTCGTAGAATGAGTGAAGAATATGATTATTAAAATCATTGCATGTGGTGTGAGACTGGAGAGTTTTCTCTCTTCACGTGTTCCATAAAGCAAAATTGGTAAAGTAAAAGTAGTGGATGATATTTGAATGAGTGGTCCCTCTTCACGTGTTGGCAAAAAGTAGTGGATGATATTTGAGTGCGTGGCACTGTTAGTAGGTGGGAAAAAAAAAAATATCAAAATGCATTATCATTCATGGTTATTACTGAGCTGCGCTTGGAATTTCAAATTTACTTTGATTGTGAAGCGTAAATTTGATGATAGTAATTTGTTTTTTATATATTTTATTTTAAGTTTTACACATATTTATAAGTGTTAAATTTTTTTTATGTTATTATATATTAATTTTATCATTATAATTTTTTATATTTTAATTATACAATTTTTTATGATAAAATTGATTGGTTAATTGATTTTAATAAGGTTCACTAGGTTAAACATTTTATGGATCAAGAGAATAAGAGGCATAACTTATCTTCACACTCTTTTTGATATTGGATCTTCTGTTGTGAATCTTCACTAAAAGATTAGCAATCTGGTATTGGTTGATCTTATCTTGGTTAAATAGTTGGTGCATGTTGTCTCACATCTAAGGTGATGTGAACCCATCTTAGGTGGTGTAAATATGGTTTGTCAATATGATCACAATTTGGGTTAAACTCCTTGATGTAGTATGTTTTTTTACGCCCATTGTGATTGGTCCACATGGCAGTCCTAAATTTTTCATTCAAGAACTTTTTTATTTCTTCCTTGGTGTTAGGACAACCACTTTTTATTTTGCTTCATCCAAGTTTTCTTCCTACGATCTAACTCCTCCTCCATAGGTAACTTGGGCCAGTGTTGGTGTTGGTTATCCATGTTTTCCACCTTCTTTTGTTTCCCCATATTTCACAATCATAAAGGACTACTGGTGTAACCAACAAACCAAAGAGGGTTTTTTTGTTTTCTAATCCCAAAGTTCAGCTTTTTTGCACCTATTTTGGAGTAAGTATGAGGCTCTCCATCCTCCCTGTATCATTTTCGCCCTACGAGTCTCCCAATTGAGCTTATAGTGGAAGTCAATCCCAATATATTTGTATTCTTTCACTATCTCCAATGGAATGCCTTAGAAAATAAAGGTGATTGGTTTGTCTTTTCTACTTAAAGAAACTATCATGATTTTCGTCTTGGTAATGTTCACTTGCATCCCTACCTACTAACAAAAGTTTTCTAAGGCCTTTACGTGTTCTCTTAATCCATGTGTTGTTTTTTATATTAGAATAAGATCATCCGTGTATAAAAGTAGCCTCACCACATACCCTCCTAGATTGACACCCTCTCCATTTGTCCTGCTCAACCAGGCTTCCAACATATCGATGCATAAACCAAACAAAGTGGGAGATAGAGGACATCCTTGTCAATATCACTACCAAAACATTCAGACATTCCTTCACTTGTTTTGATTTTAGTTCTAACCTTCTCATAAAGTCTATGAATCGCCACTCGATATCCATCTGGGATGCCCAACTCTTCCATTTTGTTCCATAGTTTGTCTCTATGCACTATGTCGTAGGCTTTCTTAAAGTCCACAAAACAACCATAGGTTGTTTCACCTTGTTTGTCCCAGATTTTCTCTATCAAATGTCTAAGGGTGACACATGATCAATGGTAGAATGCCTAGGTCTAAAACTCTCCTGTACTTTTTCCCATTTTCCCTCATCTTCTTCCTCATTGTTGATTCTTCGCTTTATCATGCTCCCAAAAAGCTTGTTCATGAGGGGGTTGACCATAATAGTGCGATAGTTGGAAGGGTTATTGATATCTCCATTCTTAAAGAGATGAATGACAACACTGGTGGTTCATTCTCCCAAAAAGTTGTCCTGGATAATCCCATTGAAAATTCCTTTTATGTGAAGTGTAAGGAGCTCAACCCCCCATTTTAAAAATTCAGCTTGAAGCTCGTCTATGTCCTCCACTTTGTCACTTGCAAAAACACACTCAACAAATACATTAATAATTTTGCATGAATGAATAGATTTGCCAACACTTAGCACCCTCCAAGTAATACAGTCTGGCACTCGAGGCTCTCGATGAAGATCTTTGGTATACAATTTGCACACATTTAGGAGGTGACCCTATTGAGAGTTATAGGTGGGTTTTTCCATAAATAAATAGAAGAGAACAAACCGAGCACTCAATCTCCTTGCCAACTTCCAATTTTATTTGTGTATTCAGTAAGTAGCAACCCTAACTTGAGAATGGCTCGCAACTAGCTAAAAACCCTAACCCGAGCGTGACAAAAACCATAAATATTAGAAACAACACTACAATTACCAATATGTGAAGCTACGAAATACAAGATTATTCCATAAAATGCATAATTATAATTAATTTAAGTTCACCATCCAAGAGCCCGACAGAGTTAAACCTCTTGAAGTTAAAAGAGGAGAGAAAGTGCACGGTTCACATGAGCTCAGGAGACTCGACACTTAGTAAAAAATATTGAAAGTTACATTGAAAGTTAATGGCTTGGAGTAGACGAACAAAGTAGAGTCATCGGATACTAGCAAACCCAACATTGTAATTTGTCGAGGATAGGAATATAACACATTGGAAATTATAAATTCTAATTTCTAAATTCACATGCAAATGCCTCTACCAGTACTAGCATTTAATCGTTTAGCTAACTTCTGGTGACATTTACTCATTTATTCCTTGACCGTTCAATGAGTTACAATTCTTTTTTAAGAATAATCTACTTAATTTATTATTGACATTTACTCATTTATTCCTTGACCCTTCAATGAGTTACAATTTTTTTTAAGAATAATCTACTTAGTTACACGTCAATTTGACAGATTCATAATTTTAATGCAAGTCCGGCAATAATGTGTGGCTTTTGTATTGACATGTCAAATATGAATTGGGGGACAGAATACTCTAGGGCATCAAATTCTAGGCCTGGTCCTCACCACTCACACTAGTAAAGTGTGCATACAACGTGTAGGAGTGAAATTGGAACATCACCTCAATCATCATATCCACCAAAAATTCAAAGCGCCCACATCACATCATCGCTCAACCCATAGACTGCATTTATATAAAAGGCATATGTGTGCATGCCATTTCCATTTAAAATTTGTATTCCCTATTCATCCATTAGCTTCTTTTTATTATTCTCTTTACCAGTCCATACATTCTTTATAGGTTTATTGTTGTCGTTCTGTTTACCAGTCTATACATTCTCCAGATTTCAATATCAATGGCCAACCTAACTATATCCCGTCCGGGTGCTGCCGCTTCTTCCTCTTGCACGGCCTCCTCTTCCGCCTCGACTTCTTATTCTAATTTTGATGTATTTATTAATCACCGCGGTCCGGATGAAAAAAACACCTTCGCCCTCCATCTTTACAGACGTCTTACTTCCAATCGATTGACAGTCTTTTTGGACAGGGAGGAGTTGGAGGAGGGACACAACGTTTCTTCCCAAATATAACAGGCTATCTGTGGTGCGTCTGTCCATATTGCAATGTTTTCACAAAATTATGCGCAATCTAGATGGTGCCTGGATGAACTTGTCCTCATGGTAAACTCGGGGCCTACCATTCTTCCAGTGTTCTATAAGATTGACCCGGGTGAGGTCCGCTGGACGGTTAAAGAGGGAGCTTATGTTGAAGCCCTACGACAACTTGAAAAGAAAAAACTTGTGACTCTGAAACTGGTAAAGAGAAGCCACGCCACAACCCCGACACTATTCAGAGTTGGAGATGCACACTTTCTCATGTTGCGGATATAAAAGGTTTCATGTATGGGTGAGATGCATCTACCACTGTCCCTTCCAATACGTGTTGGGTTTCATTTGTTGGATTGATATATACTTACGTAGGAGTTTCTGACTTGCTTCTTTTTCACCATTCAGGTACAAGGATGACAAATGTGAGCTCCTGGATAATGTGGTGAAAAGCGTTCTGAAAAAGGTTCCAAAGCCACTTTTGGATGTGGCAGAACATCCAACTGGGTTGAACCTCAAATTAGAATAATTTGAAGAGACAGTGCTATCCAAGCAGGAGACACAGCGCGTGGAGGCCAAGGTTGTGGGCATGGGTGGAGCTAGAGCTCACCCTAGCCAAAGCATTCTTGGCCTTAAGCGTAGGAAAACCACCCTAGCCAAAGCATTCTTGACGCAAACGTGCTCCTCGGAACACGTCTGCTCACAGGATCTTCTTCTTTTGTGGCCCGAAGAACTCCAAGGTTCTTCTATTTCCCTATCGGGAAATCTGCACCCACAGATTTCTTCACGCGATTCCCCTCTCTCTACTTATCGGGGAATCGGAACTCGCAATTTCGCAAGTCCAGTGGTCGATCACTGGGATCTCGAATCCCCGAGACCCGATGGTCAGTCAACGGTCCTTTTACCCGCCGCGAAAATCTGCCACCTGCCCTCTGCCGAGTCCTGTGGCCCCACACGGTTCTCTGCCTGTCGGGAAATAGCATTTCGCAATATCGTGATCCCCGTTGCAACGTTTTCCTCGTCCCTAGGACTCCCGATATCCCGATCGACGATGTCCCGCTATGACGTCATCTAGGCCCTACAACACAGAGCTTTCGCCTTTTCGCCACTCGTGAAGTTGAATGCCTTCCTCTTCCAACCTCCAATGCCCGAGTCCCCGATGTGGGTAATCTCGTGACACGTGTCCGCTCCCAAACGAACGATCCAGATCAAGTCTCGCTATTTCGGGGTTTCTGGTATCGAGTGACTCTCCTCACGTCCTCGATTTCCCCGATATCCCGAGTGTCGATGCCTTTCGGGATTTCCTTCTGATGGCTCCGATTGTCGCCACGCGTCCTCTGCAAGATGGACGGTTGAGATCCACTCGCTATTTCGAGACCTTTGATGTCCCAATTCTCACGACCTCGAGAATCCCGATTTCCCGAGTGTCGATATCCTGATGCCTCAACCTCTTGTCGGGATTTCTCCTCCTACTTGCGAGAGTTAACTTCCCCACAGCTGCTGCAGATCCTATGACTGTCGGCGATCCTGAGTCAGATCTAACGGCTTAGATCAATTCTCCTACGCGCCTTCATCCTACACTTAGAATAATTTAAATTTCTCCAAGGCTTCAACCTTGGTCTTCTTTTCCTTCTACGAGCTCTTCGAATCTAAGCTCTCACCGCGCATATGGAAACGCCAACTCCTCCTGAGATGTTCTCCTCGAATCCTTGAAGGATTCTCTCGACTCTCACACTCCTTGCAGAGTCTTCACATGCACACGCCAGTGCTATCCATCCCGAGCTTCTGCAACCGCTCAGACCCCTTGAGGGATTTTGGCTTCCTTCTTCTCCCTCAGATGGAGAAATGAAATGGATGCCCTCCGGTTGTCCTCCTGCTCAAGCCTTTTCTTGCTGAGCCTTCTGGGTGTTCAGTAACCCAGCGAAGATCCCTCAGTGGATTCTTCCTCTAAGTTCCATAACTCAAAGAGTTCCCTTCTTATTCTGTGCCTATCCGCATACTTACTCGACGTCCTCCTGGCGGAGTATATTCTCCACAGAGCGTTCAACAGTTCTGTCCGTTCTGTGCACCCTTTGCACCTGCTCAATACCCACCTGGCAGAGCCTCCTAGAATCCTCAGTGATTCTGTTTCCTTCTCCAACTCTCAACAGAGTTCTTCCTCCAGCACCTCGTGCTTGCGCTTAATGCCCACCTGGCAGAGCTTCTACAGAACTTACAGCAAAGTTCTGTCTGTAACTGTGTCCCTCATACACAACCCTACCTCCAAGTTATTCAGCAACCTTGAGGTCTTCCTCTTCCTGAGTTGTTGATTCCAATCCTTGTGCCACAGTATGTCTTTGTCTGACTCCTCAGAGTTCAGAAGTGCACTCATGCACTGGTATTCAGAGTCCGCAGCACTCTGTCACGCCCTCATGGCATGAAACCTCAAATACCTTCATCCCTGAATCAAACAGACTCCCTGCAAATGCATGATAACAACATATACATCTACAACATAAAAGGAACACTCACAGACACCCATATAACACAGAACTCATGCAGGAAAAACTGCTATCTGTTTATATATTAAAAATTAGCAAATGCCTGTATCTTTACAAATGGTGTTCCAGAGCTCTCCTCGACTCTTCTCATCTCCTCTCATACCATTCGACTCATGCTAAAAATGAAATCTCCAAATCTCTTTTACCTGAGGGGCTCAATCGAGCGCTTCCCTCCAGAATTCACCTACTCTAATAAATTACATTCAATGGTCGTCTAGTCCAGAGTATGGATTCTATATCTTAGTCGATCTGGCATTAAATTCGATCTACCTAACGCCTGCTCGAAGGCACAGCTTCTATGGCTCACCAGCGTAAACACATTAAATTACATTAAATTTAGATTTAAAATGAGGTTGCGCCTCTCTTTCAGCATCTGAATGCATGCACGCTGACGTGGCTGGCTGGCTGGCTGCTGACATGGAGAGATGATCCTGCATCAATTCTTCAACCTTAGGAAATCATATTACAATGAATCCTCTTTTTTATTTGAGGTAAGAGAAAATATACGTACAAAGGGTGTAAATTATTTGCAAAGTATGCTCATAAGAGACTTAATTGATCGAGATATCAGAATTGAGAGTTGTGATGAAGGGATAGGGATACTTAGAAAGCGTCTCTCATCTTCTCATGCTCTTATAGTTTTAGATGATATAGATAATGTCTCTCAATTGGAGGTGCTTTTGCCAATTAGAGATATCCTCAGCCCTGATAGCTTGATTTTGGCTACCTCTCGGAAAAAGCATGTCCTCACAAGCTCAGGAGTGTCAGAGTCCTCAATTTATAATCTTAAGGGGCTGAATGGACAACACTCCGAAGAGCTCTTTTTCTCCTATGTTTTCAATCAACCATTTCCACCACCCGAATTTGCAAATCTGGCAGGTCGATTTATAAGAGCCTGCAATGGATTGCCATTGTCGTTGAAAGTTTTTGGGGCACTTGTTTCTGGACAAAATGAGTCTTACTGGGAAGAGACACTGAATGAACTTGACAAAATACTGCCCACTATTGAGATACAAGAAGTACTAAAAATAAGTTATGACTCGCTTAGTTCAAATGATCGCCAAATATTTTTAGACATTGCTTGTTTTTTCTTAGGAGAAGACATAGATGCTGCCATAAGTATATGGGGTTTCAAAATCTATAGGACAATTGTCTTCTGGAAGTGGAATCAGCAGTGGAATTTAAAAATAAGTTAAAAATGCATAATCACATTCGCGACCTAGGAAGACATATTTCACAGGGACTAATGTGACGTCGTCTTTGGCAACCAAAGATCAAAGATGGCACCAACGACATTGATGATTTGTTGGAGCAATCGTCACGTGTAAGTGGTTCAATTGTTCAAACCTTTGTATTCAGTTTAAATTTGAATTTTTAAAGTTTCATTATTTACAACAAATATATTTGGTTATTTGTAAGAAAGATCTTTATCTCTATCTGCATACTTTTCATATGTGAACAAGAAATAACCGAAGTTCGCGGGATTACGATGCTTGGTTTTAATTATCGGTAGGCCAGGTCAGAAATGCCATGGTACAAAATATGGAGTGATGAGATGTTCGACAACTGTCTGAGTGTTGACAGGCGAAATTGACCGCTCGTCAACTAGAAGAGCAAATCCGGTCCAGGGTTGTCTAATTAACCCAAGTCGTTTGGATTAATTCACTCTGACAGGTTTAGCTGCTCCGTTGGTCGATCTAAGTTCTAAAGAAAGGAAATAACTAAAGGAAATACAATAACTTAATAAATAACAATCACTAAAATCTATATGTACATTTAAATATATATATGTACAATTTCTTTAAATAATATGTGTATAATAGTTCTATATACAATCTGTACAAATCACGAGTTTTAATCTAAACTTGTAAAAATCGAATGTAAATTGGTTCCTTTAACAACAATAATAGAGAAAGTGAAAATACTATTCAATTTTTTGGTTTGTTTTCTTAGATGTATACATTCATGAAATAAAATATTAAACTACTTAATTGAACAAAATATTATAAATAATGGAAATCATACTATATATATAAAATTTCTAAAATAAACAAGCAAACGAAATAGAATAACAGACTAACCTATTAATGCATCCAATGTCTGTTCAATAGAGAATATCCAACCACCTTATCCGGGAAGTAAACCTGCAACAGATCTTAAGATTGTTCCGAACAAATGCGAAACTAATATGATGAAATTGAGTTATGACAATAGAACATATAATGGACACAGTCACAGTGGTCTTAATGATTTGCAAGTAACTACGATGAGATAAATCTTTTTGTAAAAACTTGCATGTAAACATTCAATAGAAATTAGAGATAAATCTCCTAATTTACATTGGATAGATGATCACTGTGCATTTTATTTGAGACATAAGATATGGACAACATATAAAAATGAATCATACCAACTTGCAATAAATCATGACGACGAAAGCGATCACCATCTATTATCAAATCAAAATAAACATAACTTGAATCAAAACATCATACAGAAAAGCTAAAGTTGTAACATGCATTCTGTTCCATTCAAGCCTATGATAAAACGCCCATACTCTTTCCCCAGGCCAAGATCATCCAATGTTTACAAAATGAAAGGTTTATAAAGGTCTCAGGAAACAAAATTGTTTTTGTTCTTGAGATCAATTTTTTTTCAAAAAATAAGGGGGATGCAACCACCCTGATTTTACTAAATATCCAAAAACTAACAACAATCTATTTCTGTTATTCAAAATACATAATAGATATGACTGGGAGATCTTAAAAGTGCCTCATATCATATTTGAAATCATGGGCTCCTGAATTATCCTGAAAGCAAAAGAAAATAGGAAGATCTCATATATGTTCTCTGTCATTAATTTAGACAATTCGAATTTTCTTAACTGGCTACAGAATATTGCTATTTTATAGCTAGTTATAATTGTAAATGAAATCTCATTTTATTGAATAAACAAAACAGGCTAATCTAATAATAAAAATAGTTTATTCAATAGACCAAATAATCTAACTTAAGAATGACACAATCATGCTAATAAATTAAAAAAATCATACCTCTAATCATGAAATCAAACTGTATCATGAAACTTTGGAGTTAACGATGGCTGTAGCTGCCTCTACGTTTTTAAAAATCACATGACCTGTGGTTTTCAAACGCTTATCCTTCCCTTGGATGATAGATTCAAGCCTGCCAGCTCTTTTGTTTTTTAAAATTGATATCAATATTACTCTTAAATCTCTTTCCTGTAGGTTCCTTTACATTTTTAACACAGTCATTTGGATGTGTAATCTATTGACATGCCTATTGAATAACCTTGGGATCGATCAAGGGTTCACTATTAGGAGGTTAAGGCACAGGCCTGAGAAGGTGAGAAGGGCACTGTAGCAAGATCTGTAACAGAATAAAAAAAATGCTCATCTTACCCGACACAAAAATTCTGAGAAATTTACTTCCAAAGGTTTAGGCATATCTTTACAATGGTCCATTTTTTGGAGAAACTACCCGCTTGGAAAATAAAATGGCTCATTTCGGTTCTGGGTTTTAAAGGGTTTGTTCTAATTCGCAGCGGTTTGCTCAGAATCTCTCCCGCAAAATCATGTCTCCAGCAGGAAAACAAAACGAGATTAAACTCTGCTAACAAAAGTGTAAAACTTCAAGGCTTACAGGGAGTCCTGTAACTTGACTCATGAAATCCTCAATAACCTCCAGTTTCACATCACCTACGTTTTCCCTATAACCATCAAAGGATAAGGCAAATGCTTGGGCAACCTGAAGATTAAAACCCTGAAACTTCTTGATGAAAACATGCCAGTTATTTCTTTCCAAATCCTCCCTAGCATCATCGTATGAGAGCAGTGTTTGGATACCGTTTGGTTCAATCCTTACGATAGGGTCCATACTGGACGAGAGGGTAATCAAAGCACTGCATACAGGTAGGGTTTGCAAAAACGAAACAGAGCCATAACCCCGAGCCTAACAATACACGCTGTAATGACTCATATGATGGGAAGGGTGTTTAATTAAAACACATGCAAAGAAGTTTGTGAAACTCGAGACCATCCTAAGAAGTAATGGCAATCTGTACATCGTATGCCACCTTGGTATTGAGTATGAGGTAGGACCAAAATATTGAAACGAAAATGAGTGCACACATCATGGGTTTGATTTCAAAGTTTGGGTAAGTGAAAAATCAAGAGTTTTTGTAAAAAAAACGTAACCAAGGATCAAAACAACACTATACAAAAATCAAATTGTGGGGGTCTTTCGTTCATACAACCATCAATCTCTTAGGCATGCTTAGAATTGAAATGATCACAAACAAGGAGAGAAACATCTTCATAGCAAGAAATCAAAATTCTGTAATAAACCATATGAGCAATTTGTCTTTAATGAAATTTTAAAAACATAATGGTAACCCCAGTCACAAGTTTTCATGCTTGCAGTCATGAAAACAAAGTTTGAAAAGACAATAGGGAGAAGCAACAATTTACAACTGTCGTTTCGGAAACTACTCATGAAGAGTGATAAAAATTCATGACCCTAGTTAGGCAACTATATAGATCGTTTAATTAACATAAAAAATTAAAAATATATTGAGCTGCCAACAATGGCGACATGCTGGGAGAAGCAGTTATCTCTGTAATACGAATGAGTTTAGGTTAGAGAAATCTGAAAGACTTCAAATCGAAGAACAACTACAAGGTTATTTGAACATCTTTAAAAAAAACAAGACGCAACCTAGTTTCAGATACCTTTCGTTTAAAAGAATGAAATCTGGTGACAAACCTAAAAAAAAATCCACGATGTTAAGTTAAAATCTCCAATATTGTTGACAGGGCCATTACTGCCAGCAGGCGTCCATAGCCTCGACATGGATGTGAATTAACCCACTCTGACGTCCGTATCCTGCCCAAGAAATTTCGAATCAGAATGAAGGATGCTTATGGACAACACAAGGTTTATACCTGAGAATTTTCTTTTACCTGACATCGCTTCCCTGCCAGCGGGCCTGTTCAGTACCCTCGCGAAGTTATCTCGGCATCATGCATGCATTTACCCGCTGCCAGCAGACTTGTTCAGTGTCCCGGTGGGTTTACAAACACTTCCCACAGCTCTCTGAGAGTTTATTCACATTCTGATATAGTTTTAAAGATATTTAATAGAGCGGGGTAACGCTGAAAATTCCAGTTTTTTAACTCAACTTAATATTTCCACAGGCCTTTAAATTTTTTTTTGCAAACCTTCATCAAGATCTGAAAAACAGTTCATTGATAGAACAAATTTTCAAGGATGGGGAGACGTCATTGAGTTTCTTTCCTAAAGAGCAGGGACAACGTAAATAGACTTTTAAAGATATTCGTGAATACTTTCAAGTGCAGATTGAAATCGAGGAATCAACTTTCAGACAAAATGACACATTTAACCAGCCTACAATTTCAGAAGAGAACAGTAATAGATGTTCTGACAACTTTCAATAGTTATTTTCGAGGGGAAGTTTTTTGTTTTCTTTGTCTGAGCTAGCCCGTGGTGTAGGCATGTTTGACTTAAAAGGACCGATGGACTAAATGAAAACAAAAAAAAACGGCAAGGAAAAACTGGAAAGCAAAGAAATCCAAACAGAAAAATATGTACAAAAGATGTATCTGAAAACACCATGCGAAAAATCTCTTGGGAGACTGAAAGAAAATAGAAAAATCTTGTTTGATGTGAAAGTAGTCCTACTCGTGGTACCTTGGGTCAAGGTTGACTTTATGATTCAGATTTATTTATCTCTTTACTTTCCATTTAAAATTTTCATAATAACACTGCAGCTTTGAAAAGAAATATTCAACGAAAAGCAGAGAGAAAAGGATCATGCGAACTTCCCTGACAATAATCATGTTATGGTTCTCTTGGTGCGCCCACTTGCATTCATAACTGCATTATTACAAAGAGAAATAGTGAGGAATAAAAGTCAAAGAAAACCTATTCCTAAACCTACCCTAACTACTAAACAAATCAGAATACTACGTGAAGTCATGCTTCCAATGTAGCCATCGGAGTAACCCCAATTCTGCAATGGAAACAAAATGACATATATCAAAAAATGGTAATATATCAAAAAATGACATAAATATATCACACTTACCTTCATAATCATCATTTAGAAACAAAGTAAGCATGATCTTACCATTCCCTCAAAATTTCTTGATGTATGAATCCTCCAGCCATTGTGCAATCTTGTCGTGATAAGGGTCATAATGGCATGGGCAAGTGTAAGTAAGTTTGAAAAACTTGTCAAGATTACGAGGGAATGAAATAACCATCAGCCAAGGATGAAATGCCCCATCCTCCTGACAATTCTCTAAGTGTTCATTAATTTATTCACATGGAGGATCTAAAAGAAATATGTCACGCCTACTTCCAAGATACTTAGGTAAAAAGAAAGCAAGCACAACTTTATCTTTATTATGAAATCTTTTTATATATGAATATTTAAGCCATCCTAAGATCCCGTCACAAAATATATGAATATTTAAGCCATCCTAAGATCCCGTCACAAAAAATGGGGATGCAAACCATGACTTTGATGAAACGAATATATCAATGGGGAACTCGTCATAAGAGGATTCATGACATCAATTAGATCATTGGTTTGAACGCTTCCTTTGATGAGATTGATCATTTCAAAATGTGAAACACAAACATTAAAATTCGAGCTAATCAAAGAACGAATATGCAACGTAGAATGTTTGATCTCCATAAGATAGAGTGCACTGTCTTTTTCAACAATAAACTGTGTGAAATCATCTCGCAACATGTCCTTTTCCCATGTGAGTGATGAAAGAGAAAGAGAGTCAAAACTGACTTTATCAATGTTATGTTTGGAACTAACTTCATCAAATCTTGGCATATCGAAAGGATATGATTGCGGCGGAAAAGAGTAGGATGTTGTAGGTAAGGTATTAAGTCCGCCATAATCTAAGAAGAGATCGGGATATAAGGAATAAAAATAATCATAAATAAGCACATGAAAAGAATCTCTTGAGCTATGATATTTAACAATGGTATTCTCAAGACATTTCTCTTCACTTTTAAAACTCTCACTCTGTTTTGGTGATGAATTCCTCAACATACTATGATCATCTAGATTTTCCTTCTGTATGATAGATAATTCAAAACTTACGTGATGAACGTCTAGCCTTTCCTGTGGATAAAGTATATTTTGAGGATGA
The DNA here is from genome assembly GCA_010110895.2 of Picea sitchensis. Taxonomy (NCBI): domain Eukaryota; kingdom Viridiplantae; phylum Streptophyta; class Pinopsida; order Pinales; family Pinaceae; genus Picea; species Picea sitchensis. The sequence continues at coordinate 61,640 of SNQJ01S0008833.1, read as the reverse complement.
AGGTTTAAAGTTTCTTCTTCTAATTGCATATCTTCTTCTCTAATCAATTTCATAGGAGTGTTAGAACGTTTATGACGATTTTCATCGCTTAAGTGTTCTTGAATGACTGAGTTTAAATATTGATTAGGGCATGAGTTACAAGAATGAGGATACTCACCTTGAACCATAAACGAATCTTCTTCCATGATGGTCAAAGACTGAGAATACAATAATTCAGAGGAAAAACTAGTTTGGTTGTCGATAAGAACCTGGTCAATCAATTCTACTGCCCTTGTTTGTTCAAAATTTTCGGAAGGATTCTTCTCATCTTGCGAACAAATTTCTTCTCGCAGTTGAGTGACAGGATTTGCAACTGGTTCTTTGTTCACGATTGAATATGATTGGATGGAAGGGACACAAGCATCATCGAGGAGATTTAATAGAAATGACATGTCATCGAGATTAAATTTACAGAGGATATTATAGATTCTTGTTGAAAAGTCTTCCGAAGATGAATCACCATTGATTAGCGAAGTCTGAAATTCTTCACATAATTGATTGTAATCATAAATTTCGAAAGCATTTAGAAATTCATCTACAAATTGAAACCAATAAAAAATGTGACATGCTGGAAAGGATTCAAACCAATGTTTAATCCGACCTTTAAAAGTAAAAGCGAACAATCTGCATAAAACTCTTAAATAAAAAATGTCATGTTTGATGCATTTGCACCAAAACTTGTTAAGGTGGTCTTTAGCAGATGTATTGCCTCCACCATCAAAGATGAGTTTAGACAAGAGAGAGACTGTCTCATTGGGAACATCAGGTAATGAGAATTTGAAAGCATGTTCCAACACAGTGATTTGGGGAACCGTGGGGAAATTGAATATATTTAAGATAAAGGCTCCTACAAGGCCAACTTGTTAGTCGGCCCTCCTTCTAGCTCCATTTGTTGACGGGTGAAATTGACCACTCGTCAATTGGAAGAGTGAATCCGGTCCGGGGTTGTCTAATTAACCCAAGCCGTTTGGATTAATTCACTCCAACGGGTTTAGCGGCTCCGTTGGCCGATCTAAGTTCTAAAGAAAGAAAATAACTAAAAGAAATACAATAACTTAATAAATAACAATCACTAAAATCTATATATATATATATGTGTGTGTGTGTGTGTGTGTACAATTTATTTAAATAATATGTGTATAATAGTTCTATATACAATCTGTACAAATCATGAGTTTTAATCTAAACTTGTAAAAATCGAATGTAAATTGGTTCCTCTAACAACAATAATAGAGAAAGTGAAAATACTATTCAATTTTTTGGTTTGTTTTCTTAGATGTATACATTCATGAAATCAAATATTAAACTACTTAATTGAACATAATATTATAAATAATGGAAATCATACTATATATATAAAATTTCTAAAATAAACAAGCAAATGAAATAGAATAACATACTAACCTATTAATGCATCCAATGTCTGTTCAATAGAGAATATCCAACCACCTTATCCGGGAAGTAAACCTGCAACGGATCTTAAGATTGTTCCGAACAAATGCGAAACTAATATGCTGAAATTGAGTTATGACAACATAACATATAATGGATACAGTCACGGTGGTTTTAATAATTTGCAAGTAACTACGATGAGATAAATCTTCTTGTAAGAACTTGCATGTAAACATTCAACAGAAATTAGAGATAAATCTCCTAATTTACATTGGATAGAAGATCACTGTGCATTGTATCTGAGACATAAGATATGGATAGCATATAAAAATGAATCATACCAACTTGCAATAAATCATGACGACGAAAGCGATCACCATCTATTATCAAATCGAAATAAACATAACTTGAATCAAAACATCATACATAAAAGCTAAAGTTGTAACGTGCATTCTGTTCCATTCAAGCCTGTGATAAAATGCCCATACTCTTGCCCCAGGCCGAGATCATCCAATGTTTACAAAATGAAAGGTTTATAAAGGTCTAAGGAAACATAACTATTTCTGTTCCTGAGATCAAATTTGTTTCAAAAAATAAGGGGGATGCAACCACCCTGATTTTACTAAATATCCAAAAACTAACAACAATCTATTTCTGTTATTCAAAATACATAATAGATATGACTGGGAGATCTTAAAAGTGCCTCATATCATCTTTGAAATCATGGGCTCCTGAATTATCCTGAAAGCAAAAGAAAATAGGAAGATCTCAGATATGTTCTCTGTCATTAATTTAGACAATTCAAATTTTCTTAACTGGCTACAGAATCTTGCTATTCTATAGCTAGTTATAATAGTAAATGAAATCTCATTTTATTGAATAAACAAAACAGGCTAATCTAATAATAAAAATAGTTTATTCAACAGACCAAATAATCTAACTTAAGAATGACACAATCATACTAATAAATTAAAAAAAAATCATACCTCTAATCATGAAATCAAACAGTATCATGAAACTTTGAAGTTAACGATGGCTGTAGCTGCCTCTACGTTTTTAAAAATCACATGACCCGTGGTTTTCAAATGCTTATCCTTCCCTTGGATGATAGATTCAAGCCTGCCAGCTCTTTTGTTTTTTAAGATTGATATCAATATTACTCTTAAATCTCTTTCCTGTAGGTTCCTTTACATTTTTAACACGGTCATTTGGATGTGTAATCTGTTGACAGGCCTATTGAATAACCTTGGGATCGATCAAGGGTTCACTATTAGGAGGTTAAGGCACAGGCCTGAGCAAATGGGAAGGGCACTGTAGCAAGATCTGTAACAGAATAAAAAAAACGCTCATCTTACCCGACACAAAAATTATGAGAAATTTACCTCCAAAGGTCGAGGCATATCTCTCCAATGGTCTAATTTTTGGAGAAACTGCTCAAGATGAAGATAAAACGACTCATTTCGGTTCTAAGTTTTAAAGGGTTTGTTCTAATTCGCATCGGTTTTCTCAGAATCTCTCCCGCAAAATTGTGTCTCCAGCAGGCAAAAAAAATGAGATTAAACTCTGCTAACAAAAGTGTAAAACTTCAAGGCTTACAGGGAGTCCTATAGCTTGACTCAGGAAATCCTCGGTAACCTCCAGTTGCACATCACCTACTTTTTCCCTACAACCATCAAAGGATAAGGAGAACTCTTGGGCAACCTGAAGATTAAAACCCTGAAACTTCTTGATGAAAAGATGCCAGCCATTTCTTTCCAAATCCTCCCTAGCATCATCGTATGAGAGCAGGGTTTGGATATCGTTTGGTTCAATCCTTATGACAGGGGCCATACTGGATGGGAGGGTAATCAAAGCACTGCATACAAGTAGGGTTTGCAAAAATGAAACAGAGCCATAACCCGGAGCCTAACAATACACGTTGTAATGACTCATACGATGGGAAGGGTGTTTAATTAAAACACATGTGAAGAAGTTTGAGAAACCCGAGACCATCCTAAAAAGTAATGGCAATCTGTACATCGTATGCCACCTTGGTATTGAGTACGAGCTAGGACCAAAATATTGAAATGAAAATGAGTGCACACATCATGGGTTTGATTTCAAAGTTTGGGTAATTGAAAAATCAAGAGTTTTTGTAAAAGAAACGTAACCAAGGATCAAACCAACACTATACAAAAATCAAATGGTGGGGGTCTTTCGTGCATACAACCATCAATCTCTTAGGCATGCTTAGAATTGAAAGGATCACAAACAAGGAGAGCAACATATTCATAGCAAGAAATCAAAATTCTGTAATAAACCATATGAGCAATTTGTCTTTAATGAAATTTTAAAAACATAATGGTAATCCCAATCACAAGTTTTCATGCTTGCAGTCATGAAAACAAAGTTTGAAAAGACAATAAGGAAAAGCGAAGATTTACAACTGTAGTTTAGGAAACTGCTCATGAAGAGTGATAAAAATTCATGACCCTAGTTAGGTAGCTATATAGATCGTTTAATTAACATAAAAAATAAAAAATATATTGAGCTGCCAACACTGAGGCATCTAGTCAATGATACCCGTCAATGTTCCAATTTGCAACTTGTTGCAGCTGAAGACGGTTATTATATAGGACGCATATTGAAGAAGGTGCGGTCACCACATCTCAGATGGCTCCGCTCGAATAAGTGTCTATACACTTGCCTGCCTTCTTGGACACCGATGGAGAACTTAAGAGTATTAGAAGTGGGCGGGAGCAGGTTGAAAACACTGTGGCAGCATGAATCTCCGGTATGTTTATTTTTCTATTCTAATTTCATCCCATTTTGTACGGAAAATCATCAGTTACGTCTTTCTGATAGCTGAAACGCGAACATTGCAGGCTCCTCTTCAGTTGCGACAACTAATAATCCATGCTCCCTTGTTTTCAAACTTTCCCAAGTTCATAGGGCAACTTAAGTACCTTGAAAAGATTGACATAAATGGTTATCGCGGAGCTCTCAAAAGTTTGCCGGAAGAGTTTGGTGATCTGCGCTCCTTGAAAGTCTTGCATTTGCGTTACTGCTTGGGAATGAAATCGTTGCCTGATTCTTTTGGAAAGCTAACAAACCTCCAGGACATTAGTTTGTTGGGTTCTTCCTTGCAGATGCTTCCAAATTCTTTTGGTAAATTAACTAGACTCAAACGTCTAGATTTGTTCAATTGTTTCGATTTGACCATCTCTAGCGTCACACTTGGAAATATTACGACCCTGGAATACTTAAATATTCTATCTTGTAGAAATGTGGGTGAATTGCCCCCGCAGGTCGCACATCAACGGTCCTTGAAAGAATTATGGTTGTCCGGAGCGAACTTAAAAGAATTGCCCAACGAGATTGGAAACCTATGCAATTTAGAAGTTCTGTCAATAGGTAACGAGTTTTTTGAAGTGTTGCCTCCTTTTCTCTCTTACCTCAAGAGCTTGAAACAATTGTCGCTCCGTTATTCGCCAAGATTGAAATACTTGTCCGATCACTTTTCATCGTTGATTCAGTTGGAAGAGTTGTTCATCGAGAACTGTGGGATAGAATACTTACCACAAGACCTTCCGAAGATGAACAATCTTCGAGATTTAACAGTATGCCATTGTCCGTTGCTGGAACTGCCATTCAAAAAGATTGAAGAAGAAAGAGAAACGAGTAAAGAGTTGAATAAGTTGGAGTCAGTCCATGACAATGACAAATCCATGTTTGGGCTCACGAAGTTAATGTTGTTTGACCCAGAAATATCAGAGGTATTCTTTGCGGAGTCCGTTTGCCCAAACCTTCGGTTCCTGTTATTGGAGCGGTGTCAGAAATTGACAAAGATAGGAGGGCTTTGTGGTCTGTCTAAACTTCAACATCTTTACATCAATGGGTCTATAAGAATAGAGGAGCTGCCAAATATTGAAATGTTGATATCTTTGGAGGGGTTGGATGTTCGTGGATGTGTGAAGCTCAAGAGCATACCAGGGTTGGGGCAACTCAAGAAACTTAGGTATCTATATGTTCGTGGATGCCATGAGATAGAGATCTGTCCGGCGCAAAACATTTAATGTTGTTGAAGACACTTGTTGCTCGTGACTGTCCGAAACTACGGTGGGATGAGGGCGTGCTCGAAGAAGTGCGCCAACGATTGAAGGAAGGCCTAATTGTATGATGAATGTAATGTTTATTATAATGTGAATGGACATAATGTTTAACTACACTATGCACGAAGGGTTTCATTACTTCATATGTTTGATGAATACAAATTTACGTAGGAATATGGGATTCAAAGAGGGTTTGGTTCAAACCTACTACGTGATGACAATGATTGAATGCTTTTCAAGATAGAAAGAATCACTGGAAACTTAATTTAAACTCAAATCTAGGTTTTAAACTTTATATTAATAGTTATGACAGTTTGCAAGGACAATTCGGAATATATATGTAATAATTTTCAAATTTAACAATAGTTTGTTAATAATTATAAAACAAGAGTAGTTGCGAAGCAACAAGTCCGTGCCAAACGTGAATTAGGTCACATATAAACCAGCTTATTAGCTTTATTAGGAGAGATTTTTTTAACACCATGTGTGCGAGTGTTTATCACATGACTTCCGTTCCACCTGAATCTGTGCCCAAAACCTTTGAAAAGGAACAATAGGTCGTTATCAAAAATCTATTGAGAACCTTGTTTGCTCCATCCACAAGAGTGCTCCAACCTGCCATTAGCTAAAACTCATGTTTTGATAACAATGAGCTTCATACAGGTGCCATCCATGCCATGTTAGCATTCTTCTCTATACAATATTACGAGCAAGCATAAGTGCACATTCCGTTACCTAAGTCGATACCTAATTATGCCAAAGCAACAAACATCCTATAGTGAGTACTATCGCTACGTAATCCCAAAGCCCCGGAATCAATCAATAATTCATCACATGAGTTATCTACGTGAATCCTGTAAATAGTGCATTGTATAATAATACAGATAGCATCTCTCTGAATGAACCTGAATGGTAAGCATCAATAATAAATATCTCAGCATCATCTAAGAACGAAGAATGCGTCGTATAGAACAAAAAATACGTACATCTCTCTCTGAATCAACCTGCACGAATCTGAGTCCCATATGGGAAATTACTCTGAACGATCTGCCAGTCACACATAGTCAAATCTCCAGCCGCTTAGATAAGCTGATGTGGTTGTTAGTCAATTTTTTAAAGTGCCCAAATAGCAATTACTTAACAACCATTTTGATAGCTTAGACGATTCTCTTAATGGATGGGTCAGGCAGTGGCCATAGAGTGAATCGGGTGAGTGATATAAAAACATGACTCACACGAGCCATATCATATCCATACATCGCACTACACTTGGTTTGTCTTGTGGCTTATGGCCCAGGTTCAATCCAAACAAGGTAGGACTAGACCGATAAGCTTGGGTTGAGACTCTCTCGCTCATAAAGAGACATAGAAGGACTGGGAATCTGATCCCCTCCAATTCCCATCGCTCAGCTTGACCAGTTTGATAGGTTAAGAACTATTTGATGGACTTTCGAGTTGTACTGTTCCTAAGTAAATATAAACATGCACAGGTACTAAAGGGGAGCTTATCGATGGAACTGAAAGCAATCTGATTCGCAGGACGGAGCCACCGAGCAATGCATCACCCCTCTTAAACCTGACGAAGAATACCAGAACAGTAGATGAGCCCTACCAAATTCATAAGGCAAGGGATTTGAACTCACTTTAACGCAATAGCTCATAATGCATAGGATTGGTATTGGATTAACTGTATCGCTTAGGTTCGACCACTCATTGCCAAATCTCTCTAAGGCATTGAAACAAAGGTCAATTGTTGGCATTGAAATGGCTTTATCGCCTGACCACTTTCTTTTCCTTTTCTTTATATCTGTAATTCCACTTATTCCATTATGCTTAGGAGCGTTTTGATTGCCAAGATTGAGATTATGAAATATCAAGCTCACAATAGTCTTCATTCTTCTGGGCATAACCTCAAGACTGGGTTCTTCTGGGCTATGTCTCAACACCCGGACACTATATGAGCAACCTAAAGAATGAGCTACTGTATCTGAATGAGCCTAAAGAATGAGCAGCCGATTGACGGATCATCTGTGCAAAGACGACCACCCTTTTCTGTAGCTCATAGGCATTGGATCCCACTATACATCGTATTTTATTAATAAGAAGGTGGGCATCCTCTTCACATCTATTTTATCGCATATATTATTTTCCATGGGGATTTGTTTCATCTTCCTGACTAATTTAGATCGAGGAAAGATAAACTCGACAGAGATCCAGGAGTGTTCTTGTTCCTGTAAATAGGCCAGACTGTGGAGGTAAGAAAACCATAGGGTCCACTGGGATTTATGCGAATCATTTCCATGGAAACTTTAACCCAACCCTTAAAGTATTTCACTACGACTTTGATATACAGAGGGTTAGTGATGGATCTCGAAAGAGAGAAAAGGAGAAGAAAGGGCTCGGGAAGACAGAAAAGGAGGTGAAAGTAGGTAGGGTTTCCAAAGACGAGGAGGGCCCAGTCAAGGAGTTTTCTGTGGCATGGAGCTGTTTAGTTGGGTTCACACGGGCTGGTCAATTAACTCGCAACTGGTCCAATAAAAAATAACCAACATGACATTTATGTGCTTGCTGGCTCATTTTGTGGAGAAAGATCAAACTGCTAACTTGAGCAGGTGGGGTGGATAGCAAATAACCAACAACCACTAACACACATTCATAGTTGGGGTTACCCGCCTCATGAACAGCTGTGGCAAGGATATGAAATCTAGCAGGAAGGATACACAATTTAACAGGTTATGCTTCAGATAACAAGAAGATTCATACTATCTGAAGCATATAACAGGTTATTCAAAAATTTACCATGCCTTCGTTGTATTTGACATCAAACAGAATGACCTATGACCGAGCTTCCATTGAGAAATGGTTGGACAAAGGAATCGATGTATGTCCAGCGACTAAGCAGGTTCTTCAAAGCAAAGAACTCACCCCCAATCACACTCTTCGCAGGTTGATACAGGACTGGTGCATTGCCAACAGTTCTAATGGGATCATCATAATACCCACACCTAAGCCCCAACAATTCTAATGGGATCATCATAATACCGACACCTAATCCCGTTGCAGAGGTGAGGAAGGTGCGCCAACTGATTCAGGTACGTCTCCTATATAGACTACAATTTTAACATACTACATGACTTCTTTTCTCTCTGAAATCATTCTGCCTGCAAATAAATTAGGAAAAATATTAAAAAATATTACATGTCTCTATGTAGACTTTTTCATAAAGAAAAAGCCCTCAGTTTTTTGAGAAAGAAAATTCAGATCTCATTTCAATCTTACAAAAAAAAAATATAGGTTTAACTTTTTTGTGTTTCAGTAAATAAATGGAGATAGTTTTCACCTGTTGCACCTTCTTTGTTTTAGTATACTGTACCTTCTTTGTGGTATGTAGATAGTTATCACCCCCTGTATGTTCAGGAAGCTTGGGGTTTCAGCTATAGCGCAAGAACACGTGAAAGGTAACATCTAGACTGAGAAAGAGAACGTGAAAGAAAACTTCAAGGCTGCCAGTGCAGCAGAGGGAAGGCCCGACTGAGAGTGGCCCTGGTGATATGATTCGAGCCATGGTAAGTGGCCTGACCAGAATATGGCTGATCAAGTAAAAGAATAAATATATAGTCCCTCCAACCGGAAGGACAGGGACTAATAAAAGTGTTAAACGGTTAGAAAAAACCATCCCGAAGGTCTTTGACGAGTTCCTCGTAAGATCAATAATTACACACATATAAATAAGTACACAGTCTGGGTTAAAATAAGTACACATAAATAAGTACAGAACCTGGGTTAAAAGAAGAAAATATATTAAATAATTACAAAGTTTTAATTAAAAAGAAAAAATATATTACATATAAATAATAATAATGGTTTTTTTTTTCTTTTTATGTTTTTTAAACTAATGGTTTTTTATGTTTTTTAAACTAATGAGTTTTTATATTTTTTTAAATTAATTTTTTTATGAATATTTTTTTTTTGTCAAATTAAATCTTAAAAAATTAGATAGAGAAATTTTAATTTATAAAACTAAACAAGTAATAATATGATAATTTTTGAGAGTGTAAAATTCTTTCCTTTAAAAACTTTGTGAATATCCTAAAGCTTCTAATATCTTTAATAACATTCAAACTTGATATCTTTAACAACATTTAAACTTTTATTATAAAGTAAAAGTTGCTAATATGTTGATCAACATTCAAACTTAATATCTTTAACACCATTTGAACTTTTATTATAAAATAAAAAATGTTCATATCTTGAACAACATTCAAACTTTTATCTTAAACTTTAAACTTTTATTATAAAGTAAAATTGCTAATATCTTGAACAACATTCAAACTTTTGTTGGAGAGGGTTTTACTTTGGAAGATGTAGAGTTTTTTTTGGGTAAATGTCTTGCAAAAGGTAATGCGAAGGACATTTAATGCTATCAAATATAAATTTTTATAAATTAGAGGATTTGTTTTCATTTGTTATATTTATATGTTCTTTTAATTTACACTAAAGCAATGTTTTCTTAAATGTTAAGGATATCTAAGGCTATCAATTATAACTCCTACAAATTGGAGAACTTGTCTTGATTCATTCGTCACCTTCACATGTTCTTCAATTTCACACTAAAGCAATGTTTTTCTAAACCATAGATTCAAAAGTTAATTGTTCCTATGTTTAAAGGTAATGATAAAAATAACCCCTCTATTTATAGGATCATCATATGGAATTATTTCCATTTCCAGAAGTTTACTCCCTAGGGTTAGGATGTCGCAAAGATTGAAGTATCCAGAACTACTAAGAGAGAAGGTACTATAGCAGCTCTTCATTCCCACGTGCCCAGGAAGGTTAGTGAGTGTGAGGTGCACCAACCTTACCAACCTACATGTAATATGTTATAACATATTACATGTAATATGTAATGGTGTTATAGCAAGATTTGCCTCACCCTATGCAATCTTGCACAAAAGGCCTTTTTCGATTTCCCTATGCAAACTTAAAATCCCTTTTTGCAAATCCCAGAGCTAAAAATATAATTTTTTCCACATATACGCACCTTGCCTACTATACAACATGCGTATACACAGGCCGCACCACTACAACATGCGTACATCGGGAAATGTGCCCAAAATTGAAAAATGGTGTCGGGTTTCCATGTCATGTCACGAGATCAATGATCTTTGGCCTTCCATATAGTGGAAACGTTCCGACTTGGCCCTTCAGTTCCACTTGAAGGCTATAAATGGGCCAAATCCGAGCTATGGAAAAGAAGAGAAATAATTTTACTTTGAGAGCAAAGTTACTCTGGAGAAATTATTCACTTCACATTGAGTCTGCATCCCTTTGTCCTTAAATCTGAACACATTGTTCATCCCCCAAGCTCTTCCCTTACTGATTGAGAACTTCATTGTCTCTCTTATATGAGCTTGCCTTTGGTGGAGGCCCAGCTAGAAGGAACTTAGTTTGTTAGTTCCGAACCGTCCCGACACGAAAGTCTGTAACTTATTCACTTTTGTTGATTATATCTTAATAGAAATACTCTCTTCTCGTCCAATTAATATTTTACAAATATTTGAATTATTATTCCATGGGCGTATTTGTTATGAATGTTGATGGATTATGTTATTGAATGTGATAACATTATATATTATCAGCATATGCTTGCATTGTTTGGTTGTTGAGGACTAGTTGCACACATATTGCTTTGGGTCAAGTGCTAAACGATGGAATTCATCGAACGTCTGAACGAGGTAGGCTTTTTATATTGTCTTGCTAGCATATTTGTTTATATAACATACTTGAGATTATAGTTGATTTCTGTAGTCATTTCCGTCTGTTGTGGTTTACCCCTTGCCATAGAGAGATTTTACTCGTTACAGAATTGGCGACCATACTGGTACATAATATTCTTTTTTGAGGTTTGGAGTGCTTTTCTCCTTAGATTTCTCTCGTTCATATTAAGTTTCTTGTCGTATGATTGCTTGACAACCTCTGTTCACTCTGGGTCTGAGTCTTTCATCCATCTCCTTAGCTTGGATGCGTTTTGACACTTGTACGTGGGTTTTTGCTTGACAGACACGTACATACGCGTGTTTTGCTTCTGCGAGATGCATACATACACGCTTTTCCCTTGAATAGTCGTGTACATCAACCTTTATTGCTTGATTGCCGGGTTTGGTGGTTGCTAGGTAGGTTTTGATGATTGCTGAGTCTCCTTGGGTCTTTGTAGTGACTGTTAAGTGTTTGTGGTATGACAAGAAACCTGTCTTTGGTTGAATTTTTGGGCGGCGCCTTTCTCATCATATTTTCATTTTGATTGTCCTTGCACCTTGGGCTGGGTGTTTTTCTACATGATATCCTACTTGGTTTGTCTCTGTCTATACACAATAGAGTCATTATATCAAGATGTTGTTCAGTGCTTGCATTTTCATTTTTCTTATATTGAAAATACAAAAATATTAGGCATTTTACATTGATTGACATTTTTATCTCTTGAGTCTTTTGTCATTTATCTTAGTTCATATAAAGAAAGATTACATTTTTATCTAGAATTGCATAATTGAATTGAAAATTGCATTTTTTAAGAAGCATATCATTTATTAAAAGTTGAAGTTAGGACTTTGCATTGTGTTCATATTCATTTATTTTACTTGTTGAGTCATAACATCACTAGTTTCATGACCACACCTTTTGAATAAGCAAGGCCATTAAAATTAACGCTATAATTTGAAATTGATTAGTAACGATTTTATTTTCTAAGGTGCACCAACTAGCTTAGGATTTAGAGCCTTGGAATAGGATTTTGTGAGTAAACTTCTCCAAGGCTATTAAATCAACATATGTGTCTGACAAAGGGAGTGGAGAAATCCATTGTATAATTGGTAATATCAGGAGGCTCCACTTACACTTGAGTTAAACACGAGGTCGTGTGAGGTCGGTTGAAGAGATATCCCCCCGATACCTTCTTAGCGTTGGAGATATTTCTGGGGATCTATTCGTATCTGGGGATCTTTCTAGCGCCCTTACCTTCGTGAGAGATAGTTCTTTCAAGGTTTCAGGCTTTTCTACCCCACCCATACGGTGGACCTGACTTACGACTGTTCTCCTGCGCATCGGTTATACCGTGGTTGATTAGTTGCTTGACTTAGGTGCCACATATGTTACTTGCATGGGTTATTCTACAGGTACCTTGGGTCAGATAAGGGTCGGACAACATGCAACCTTTATGGAGGATTACCTCTTTGGGGGGATCTGATCGACTGGTTGTTAAGCCCACGAGGGTCCTTATAAATGATTCTGATACCTATGATATTTAGCAGGGAGTCTTAGTCCCTCTTGGGCAAGACATACCTACTTTAGGGAGGGAGGCCCCTCTCAACCACTTTATCTTATTTGTGTGCATATTGAACTTTTGATTATTTTCGGTGTGCTCTTTGATTTTTAGTAGACCTTTGAGATTTTATACCGTGCCTTGAGTTGTCATTATCATGGATAGCGGAGTTCCCTGGGCTCCCTCAGTTACTACTACCTCCCCCAGAAATTCACACATTTCATGGGGACGAATCCGTCCTCTCTTCATAATGATATGCACAATTATGACAATCAGTCCATGCCTTGGGTCTCTAGTCATTTTCCTATTGATATGCAAAACAAACTTTCACCCTTTCCATCCTCTCCCTGTCCCACTTATGTGAATCCTAGTTTTGGATCTGGGGGCACCATGGCCCCGTCGTCTACATCTTCATTTGATAGGAGTCATGCCCCTCAACCAACTCTCACCGTGGGAGGTTGGAACCTCCTCTCTTACGAACACAATCCTAGTCATGTTTTTTCAGGAGCCAATACTCAAATGGGTGGTTATCCTACTTATTACACCCCGTCTGTGTATCCTTCTTCCGCCATGCGAGTTCCTACGAACACTTTTTCCATGACAGGTCTACATATGTAACGATCCCAACCATCAACCCCATGGTCGGGCCAACATTACTACATGGAACAACAATCTCATACTTAATTCTATATATAAGGCATGCATCTAAGCAAATGAAACACATTTAAACTCAGAGTAACCATAAGAATTACTACTATTATAAATAATCAATGGATTTAACATTAATTTGTATGCACAACAGAATACATGATAAATATAAATACACAGACATGCAGAAAAGTAATTGAAACATCATCTGGTACTTATCTTTGAAACGGTGGTAATTCCACCAACCAGGTGCAGGCCTTCCACGAACCTCCCAGCCTTAGACCACACTGCTCATCAAGCTCAGCAGTGGGTCACCCTCGAGATGGGACTAAGCTCCACCCCCAAGGCAAGGAATCCTAGGCTAGGTTGAGGTTACAGGGAAAACACNGTCACAAGGAAGGAATTCTCTCCCAGGAACCACTCATACTCACTACCCACAGACTCTCCTTCCCCACATGCCTGTTCCACCCCAGGAGTATACACCTTCTTTGTCACCTAGCCAGTTCTTCGACTGCTAACCTCCCTTTCCTTGGGTTTCAACAACAGATCAGACTGGAAGTCTCCAAGCTCTGTGGCAGCTATAGGGTTCCTTCCAGCAGTTCTCTCCTTCCTCTGCGCACTCTCTCACCTAGAGAGAGTCGCTCATAAACCAAGCAACTTGTTCTTCCAACTTCAACCACCTCTCTCACCCGGAGAGAGAGTGTTGTATGACTGGCCAACAAGCCACACATGGTCAAACACTACACGTCCACCACAGTCAATGGGAATCCAGACACGAACACCCTAGGGCAACTACAGACAAGTGCAACAATATAACCAGGCTTAGCAGGGATGGGACACTTCCATTTTGGCAATCTGGCAATAGAGGATAGACTCACACTCTGGATTCTCAGGGATGTGTGATGAGTTTTCCACACAGGGGTCGATTCAGACTCCCCGGTTTAGAATAGAGAAGGGGTGTACCGGCTTCCCAAAACAACCACAGACTTTTTCCCAAAATCAACATAGGGTTCTGGTTCAGGGGATGTATGGTTCAGAAGATACACGAGGTCTCCTGCAGAGGTTGGACTGGTTCACGCTCAGATGGTCGGGTAGAATGGAGGAGAAAAAACCCCCACCACAGCTCATCTCAATCGTTTTATTTTCATGGGCTTGGGTTGACAATTGTCACCCGTGAAGCTGCATGCTTCCATCAGTGTGCGTTCCTTCCACCATTTGGAAGTTTCTTGTCCTTCCAAAAATAACTTAGGATAAAACATATTATTCACATGTCTTTTTGGAATAATATTAAAATATTATTCCCAATGACTTAATCCCCAAGGCTTAACCCCTAGGCCCAACACTTAGCCCCTCTTCCCACCTTCCAGCCCCTAATCCCTTACCCACTCTGTGGAAGCTTAGTCCCCCATCACTCATTCATCGTGGTTGGTCTGCATGCGGCAATGTTTATATTTTATTAATGTTCTGCATTGATACATGTACAAAATTAGGCTCTTGGACTTCAACCCTTAGGCTCTCTGGCCTAACAATCACATAAGCCCACCATATTATAAAAATTTGGCTCACCATCCTATAAAACATATTTACAATTCATTTCATAACCAATATTTACAACAGGGCTCGACCTTGGGGACATTACAATCCCCCCCCCCTTATTTCTGCACTGTCCTCAGTGCAACTTACACAACATCTACAAGCTTTTCAAAATTTTCAAAAAGATGCGGGTGCTCTGCTTGCATAACATCTTCATGCTCCCATGATGCATCCTCAGGACTGTACCTGGTCCACTGGACCTTTACAAGCTTTATAGCTTGATTCCGGAGCTATTTTATTTTCCTTTCCAATATGCGCATAGGATGCACTTGCAGGACACCTTCTGGTTCCACCTGAATCACATTCCAATCGATAACATGATTAGCATCAGGTATATATTTCTTAAGCAATGAAACATG
>SNQJ01S0008833.1:24911-46193 GCA_010110895.2 Picea sitchensis | reverse complement strand
TTGTGTTCATTGTGGTGATGACTTGTTGATGATATATTGCTGATATGTGCTCACATCTAACTGGTTATAAATGACAACAATGGGTAGTGAATAAATGTTGAATGCTAATTGATGAGTTTTTGTGCAAGAGGGAAGTTTTGGGAAAAAGAACCCCACACTCATTCACCCCCCTCTAAGTGTGGTAGGTGTGTCCAACACTACTTCGCTCTGCAAATTTTCACGACTTTGGGACTTCGGTTTTCAGGGTTTTTTTTCCACGAGGATCCAATAGTTAAATCCTCGACAGTTCTTATGTCCTTCAAAAATTTTGGGATTTCAGAACTTCGGTGTTTCGGGTTTTGGGGTTTTTGGTCCCTAGAGGTTCTTGCACTCGCTTCCCTCTTCAACTCCCAACTCCCGAACTTCCAACCTCTCTTCCCTTGGGCCCACGACACAACTGTTTTTTGAGAACTGCTTGGCTCTGCAAATTTTTGGGACTTCGGCGCTTCGGTTTTTGGGGTTTTTTGTCCACGAGGATCCAATAGTTAAATCCTCGACAGTTCTTATGTCCTTCGAAATTTTTGGGATTTCAGAACTTCGGTGTTTTGGGTTTCAGGGTTTTTGGTCCCCAGAGGTTCTCGCACTCACTTCCCTCTTCAACTCCCAACTCCCAAACTTCCAACCTCTCTTCCCCTGGGCCCACAACACAGCTTTCGCCAACCCCGGTAGGGATTTCAAGACTCGGCACTTCATATTTTTGAGTCTTCGGTACCCGGGAGTTCACGATGCAGTGATTCCCAACCCCATGTCACTCCAACTCCCAAATTTTGAAATTTCGATTTAATTTACTCTCTGGGCCCATAGCACGACTATCACCCCTAACCATGGTGACGCATGGTACATTCAGGAGGGTCCACATCACCTTTAGTGATGTCATTGGGTCCCACCATTCTTGCTTGTCCTCTCGACTCACTGGCATGTGGTACACACCCATGTGTCCATGTCCATTCCAAAGAAATCCAACGGTTAGACTTCTCTTAATCTCTGGCATAGATATTGTTGGTGCTTCGGGCATTAGGAGTTCGTGCATCCACACATCTCGAAATTCTGTTTGCCAAAATTCCAAAATTACTGTCTACTCTTCCACTTGATCAAACGGTCAAGTTCCTCTCTTACGATCTATGGTGTAGATCGTTTCAGAATTTCGGGTTTCGCTATTTCACGACTTGCAAAAACAAGGTTCTTCCCCTTTGGTTTCCTGGGTGCTAAAATGTCGTCTGGCAGCCACGTGTCCCCCCAATGGACAGTCCCGACGAATTCAGGATTTCGCGTATCACGATTTCCACGTTCCTGTGCAACTCGAAAGGGTTTTTAAACCCTGCGCACATTTTCCAGATCTGATGGTCACGAGGGTTCTCCTTTTCCCCGAGCAGATCCTATGGCTTCAACACTTTTGGTGTGGAGTCCTCTCTCCCTGTGGCCAGATGCCACCTCAACTGCAGTTTCATAACACCGCTACACCTCCTGAGCTTTGTAATATGATCAAGTAACTCATTGACACTCAGGAGCATTCAAAGGTCCGAAATTGGTCCTCCATACACAATTTCTCCTCCAACCCTCGATCTAAAGACCACTCAACTGGCCCATCTAGGATCAGCGTCGAAACCTTGGCTCCAATACCAAACTGTAACGATCCCGACCATCAAGCCCATGGTCGGGCCAACATTACTACGCAGAACAACAATCTCATACTTAATTCTATATATAAGACATTCATCTAAGAAAATAAAACACATTTAAACTCAGAGTAACCATAAGAATTACTGCTATTATAAATAATCAATGGATTTAACATTAATTTGTATGCACAGGAGAATACATGATAAATATAAATACACAGACATGTAGAAAAGTAATTGAAACATCATCTGGTACTTATCTTTGAAACGGTGGTAATTCCACCAACCAGGTGCATGTCTTCCACGAACCTCCCAGCCTTAGACCACACTGCTCATCAAGCTCAGCAGTGGGTCACCCCCGAGATGGGACTAAGCTCCACCCCCAAGGCAAGGAATCCTAGGCTAGGCTAAGGTTACAGGGAAACCACCCGATCACAAGGAAATAATTCTCTCCCAGAAAACACTCATACTCACTACCCACAGGCTCTCCTTCCCCACATGCCTGTTCCACCCTAGGAGTATACACCTTCTCTATCACCTAGAAGTCCTTTGGCTGCTAACCTCTCTTGCCTTGGGTTTCAGCAATAAACCAGACCAAAAGTCTCTGAGCTCTGTGGCAGCTACATGGTTCCTTCCAGGAGTTCTCTCCTTCCTCTGTGCACTCTCTCACCTGGAGAGAGTTGCTCACAGGCCAAGCAACCTGTTCTTCCAACTTCAACGACCTCTCTCACCAGGAGAGAGAGAGTTGGATGACTGGCCAACAATCCACACAGGGTCAAACACTACATGTCCACCACAGTCAATGGGAATCCAGACACGAACACCCCAGGGTAGCTTCAAACAGGTGCAACAACATAACCAGGCTTAGCAGGGACGAGACACTTCTGTTTTCTCAATATGGCAACATGGGATAGACTCACACTCTAGATTCTCAGGGATGCATGACGTGTTTTCCATGCAGGGGTCGATTCAGACTCCCCGGTTTAGAACAGAGATGGGGTGTACCGGCTTCCCAGAATAACCACAGACTTTTTCCTGAAATCAAGACAGGATTCTGGTTCAGGGGATGTATGGTTCAGAAGATGCACGAGGTCTCATGCAGAGGTCGAACCGGTTCACGCTCAGACGGTCGGGTAGAATGGAGGAGAAAAAACCCCCACCATGACTCATCTCAGCTGTTTTATTTGCATGGGCTTGGGTTGATACTTGTCACCCATGAAGCTGCATGCTTCCATCAACGTGTGTTCCTTCCACCATTTGGAAGTTGCTTGTCCTTCCAAAAAGAACTTAGGATAAAACATATTATTCACATGTCTTTTTGGAATAATATTAAAATATTATTCCCAAGGAATGAAGCCCCTAGGCTTAACCCCTAGGCCCAACACTTAGCCCCTCTTCCCACCTTCCAACCCCTAATCCCTTACCCACTCTGTGGAAGCTTAGTCCCCCATCACTCATTCATCGTGGTTGGTCTGCATGCGGCAATGTTTATATTTTATTAATGTTCTGCATTGATACATGTACAAAATCAAGCTCTTGGCCTTCAACCCTTAGGCTCTCTGGCCTAACAATCACATAAGCCCACTAGCTTATAAAAAATTGGCTCACCAGCCTATAAAACATATTTACAATTCATTTCATAACCAGGATTTACAACAGGGATCGGCCTTGGGGACATTACAACATATGTCCTCTAGTATTTCATATGGGGGAACCAGTTTTGTGGTTTGGTCTACCCTCTTCACGGGACCCCTTCACATGGGGGAAACATATATCCTCACTTGATTAATCCTTATCATACTTTTGTCTCTTCACAAACATCTTCTTCAATGATGATGCCTGTACAAACCTCTATGGATCAACTAGGCAGAGGATACTATCTTTTCGGAAAGGGACATGGTGTAAACCAAGATCCTTCTTGGTCTACAAAGTCTCAAAGCCAATATTTCCCCGGACCTTGGTCTCAAATGCCACAACTCACCACCGCTAGTCTAGTCACTTCCAGTCATACTGGAGCTCCATCACCAACCACTGCTAGTCATGTTGGGGATTGGTCGACAACCTTTGCAAGTCATGTTGAAAACCCGCAACCAGTCGCTGCTAGTCATGTTGGGGGCATCACTCCAGTCGCTCTAAGTCATATCGATATTACATCTCCAACCTATTTCCATCATGTGGGATATGAACCTACAACCTATGTCAGTCACTCTGAGAGCATGTCACCAACCATGGTGAATGATGCTGGGGGCATTCATACAATTGAGAAGCCTAGACGTGTAAGACGTAAGCCCAGATTCCTTTGCAGGAATTGTGAAGGAAATCACCTTACTCGTTTATGCCCTGCTACTGTTCTGATACCACAAGCGTGGTTCTCACCTGGGGGCCCTTTAGGTTCTGAGGTGTCTGTGGTTTCCCCACACCCTATTTCTCCTTTGATTGACACAACAATCATGCCGATGCAATCCTCACCTGAACACACCCCCATTTTTTAGGGTGATGCATCTTCGAGCCTTGTTGTCATGCATCCTATTCAACCACTGGTTGAAGAAATGGTCACACCGATGCAATTTTCGATCAATCCAACCCTTTCCTTAGAGGGTGATGCGTTCTTCAACCATGTCATTAGCATTTCTGATACTACGCCTTTTGAACAAGAGAGAGTTTTACTCTCCCCAAGTACTCTCCCTTCAAGTCCTGGAGAAGTTACCTTTTATTGGGATGGTCTTGTGGGGTATCCAATGCCTCCTCCCCTATCCTTTCAAGTAAGGGACATTATCCGATATATCATGGAGAAGGTAACCTCCACTTGAAATTTATCATCCTCGACTTGGAGAGCTTTGGCTTTTCCCAAGCTTGTGTCGACTATTCGTAAGATGTTGACCTTTCACAAAAGTTCAAAACGGGAGCCTTGGCCTCCCCCATGACATGCTGCCTAGAAACCTCTCAACGAGTCTGATTTAATCTCTTTTCCGACTTTTCTAAAAAATGAAAATATTGCTGAGTGAATTTGTCCCTTTCACACTCGTTAATTGGACTTGAAAGGTCGTGAGTCTTAGTTAAGCTCTTTTCCGAATTGTTTTCAAAAAGAGAAAATATTGCTGAGTGAAATTGTCTCTTTCACACTCATAAATTGGATTTGAAAGGACGTCTATTTGGTACAAGTTTATCCCTTTTTCAAACCAAGTTGACTAAGGTTATGAAAAAATATATTTTTTAGTGTTAAGTTGTGATTGCATCTCATGACCTTGCTTGCAATATTGAGCCTATGACCGGTTCTTGCTTTGCGTTATAAAACATTTTCCTCAATAGTTCTTCATCCTCAACCAAGAAGAGCCTCGTTTATATCCTTTGCAACTTGACACCCTATACCTAAGAGGGAACATTCCCCTAAGTGTCCATCTCCCACATGCACCTCCTTGCATTGAGCATAGGTATGTTCCACTGCTGGAACTAGTTTTTTTTACTTGCGACACTCGTTTCCTCCTCTATATCATAGCATTCATTTGACTATGAAAAAACAAAAAAAGATGGGCGGGAAGGGAGTATTATATTATCTGGGCAACATTCGTGTCACCTTTGAACATAGAAAAAAATTGTTGAGTCCACTTGTCATCATAATTTTGGGTTTATCATGGCCTTAGGAAGCTGAGCTCGTTATAGAGAGTTTACTCCCCCGAATGGTTAGTCTTCCAATCCCTATGGATAATTTGATTGATGCCTCCTGCATCTCATGATTTCATCATTGAGTCTATGATGCCAGAGTCTTCCATATGTCTCAGTCTCTTGTTCGAAGGATGTCTATAAACTTGTGCCGGCCATTCCTCTTAACTCTTGACTTTGCATGTCGGACATACCCTTAGTTTGTCTTAGAATCACATGAAGTTTTAGTCCTATTACACACCTTGGTTCTACTTTCCTCATTGGTAGGTAACCTTGAACCCAACAGTCGAAATTTCATCATTGGTCATTGAATGGGTGGTTTCCCTTATGTTATATAAAAATACATCTATTCACACATTAGGATTCATGAAGTGTCTTGGATGCCATTAGCCTTATTGGTGGTTTCCTCATTGACTGCTATTCAGAGGGTCTTTTTCTTGTACCTCTTGCACTTAGCACACACGAAATACGCATAGGGTCGTTGGTTCATGAACATTTTCTTCATCCGATTTCCTCCAAATCATCAAGCTCCTTCTTTGTACCTCATGCTGAAAGATGAGATATGTCTTAATGCTCTCCTTTTAGCGGGTCTCCTTCGATCAACTTCAGCTCATCTATTCTAGAAACAAGACCTAGAGTGCTATGAGTACCTAGAGGCTTGCAGTCATTAGTGGTAGGTTCTCTCTCCATCAACAGTTTGGAATACATGAATGTCCCATGATCGATGGATTCTTCAAGTGTTCAACCCCAACTCCTTTATTCACACTTATAAGAATGAAATCGGTGCCTTGATACCTACTTTCATCATTGATAGGATGTCTCATGTTTGTTAACGGTATACCTCAATGACCGGTAATCAAATGAAGTCTCATTGTGTTCGACCTCAACTTCTTTATTCACACGATGTAGACTTGCACCTTTGAAGGATTGTGTAGAAGACTTGAAGACATCAATATGTAGCTGCAACTTTCCTGAGTTGTTGCTACCTTTTCATTAGACCAGTACATGTGTGACTTCAGTGACCATGGGATATTAGATTGTACTCCATTGTATACAAATATCTTCATTTTGATTTTGAGATTGATTTTACCGGGCCTTGTTCATGACTATGACAACCTTTGGCATGTAACCACATTTGTATTTTCCTATTAATGGCCATATATAGTTGTTTGGTATATTTTCACATGGATCTGTAGTGTAATTCAAATTAGAAGCCATGTATGCAAAGCCAGTACAGATTGTAATGAGAAACTAGTTCTTCCAGTTGGGTCCCCATTACTCCACTTCTGGGTTTTATAATGTATTTCGGCCATCGCAGATACTCCTCTAACCTCACACATTAGGGGACATCTATTATAGCAAGATTTGCCTCACCCCATGCAATCTTACACAAAAGGCCTTTTTCCATTTCTCCCTGCAAACTTAAAATACCTTTTTGCAAATCCCAAAGCTAAAAATATAATTTTTTCCACATATACGCACCTTGCCTACTATACAACATGTGTATATGCAGGTTGCACCACTACAGCCTGTGTACATCGGGAAATGTGCCCAAAATTGAAAAATGGTGTCAGGTTTCCATGTCACGTCATGATATTAATGATCATTGGCCGTCCATATAGTGGAAACGTTCTGACTCAACCCTTCAGTTCCACTTGAAGGCTATAAATGGGCCAAATCTGAGCTATGGAAAATAAGAGAAAGAATTCGACTTTGAGAGCAAAGTTACTTTGGAGAAATTATTTAGTTCATATTAAATCTGCATCCCTTTGTCCTTTAAGTATGAGCACATTGTTCAATCCCCAATTTCTTCCCTTATTGATTGAGAACTTCATTGTCTCTCTTTTATGAGCTTTCCTTTGGTGGAGGATTGAAGTGGTGGAGGCCCAGCTAGAAGGAGCTTAGTTTCTCGGTTCCGAACTGTGCCGACACAGAAGTCTGTAACTTATTCACTTCTGCTGATTATATCTTAATAGAAATACTCTCTTCTCGTCCAATTAATATCTTGAAAATATTTGAATTATTATTCCATGGGAGTATTTGTTATGAATGTTGATGGATTATGCTATTGAATGTGATAACATTGTATATTATCACCATATGCTTGCGTTGCTTGGTTGTTGAGGACTATTTGCACGCATATTGCTTTAGGTCAAGTGCTCAACGATGGACTTCATCGAACGTCCGAACAAGGTAGGCCTTTTATTTTGTCTTTCTAGCATATTCGTTTATATATCATACTTGAGATTAGAGTTGATTTCTGTAGTCATTTCCGTTTGTTGTGGTTTACCCCTTGCCATAGAGAGATTTTCCTTGTAACATATGGATATAATGTTATGATAAAAGGGTTAAAGGTTAGGATAGATTTAAAATTTATCAACCATGGACCACCTAGTTATGGTTAGGATCATCTAAAATGAATGTTTTAATAATAAATTTGATCTCATATGTTTCTTTGTTGATTTTAGAAAAGTGTTTCATAGAGTGCCTAAAATTAACCTTTGGAATAGATTAGAAGAGTTAAAGGTTCCATTTGAGTTGAGTGTTGCTACAATAAATGTTTTACATTAATGTTATTGCTAAGTTCAAGAATACCAAGTGTTGGTTGGAAATTAAGTGTAATATAGAAGTTAAGAAATGTTGTCTCCTATTCCCAACATTGTCTGACTATTCTACGTTTGTTCCCTCCTTGCCAGAATCTGACAACACAAATCCACATGAAATCACAACTATATGTTGTTTAAATTTCATTTTTGAATGCATAAAAGGATTCAATGTGCTGAAAAACCCCTAGAGTACTCGAATTATATATATTTAACCACTCAAATCTGCATAGCCAACAATATCTCGCCAGATTTCGAGCAAATATCCCTGAAAAATATGCTCGGAAAAAGGAAAAAAACATAGCACATTTAGACTACGAACTTATTCCCTACCTTCTTTGGCATTTATATTGAAAAGCTAGAGGCATATTTGGAAGTATGCCGCACTAGCACTATTTTAACTACATTAGTTATCATCTCTCTTGTATACATTGATGATATTGTTCTTATAAAGAGGTGTCCCTCTGATCTTGACAAGCAACTAAGAATTTTAAATGATTTTTTTTCCAACATAGGTGTGACAACAAACATTGACAAAACAAAGGTTATGATACCAAGATAGAAACACTACAAATAAACACTAACATCCATTTGAATTTAGTTTAATCAATTAGAAAGAGAGAAGGAGAAAGAGTGTGATGCACCTTGTTTCAAAGTTTGTCCTCGCTGCTTCCAATCCGAGATTGATCTCCAAACTCCTTAGCGCAACTTGATACCTGCAATAGGAAAAAAAGAGAAACAAAGAACTCCTACACTACAATATTAGATCAAACAAATTCATCTACAAAGATCGAAGGAACAATAGACAAGCACATGCAAGAATACACAAGCTCGAAGGAAATAGGCCAAGTATATTAAAATGAGAATACAAAGAGAATACTTACAGACCATAATTGATGTAGTTACAATAGCCTCCCCAAGCTCTCCTCGTCAAACCCTTGCATGATGCTACCAATATCATTAGTTTGATATTTGAAAGCTTCCTCCTTTTCACCTTGGAAATCCCTCAATATATATTCTTGAGATACATAACAACCATTAGAAAATGAGGGGTATGGTTGAGGATATGGATCCTTGATGCTTGTATCATATCCTAAAGTGAGGATCAAGCATGAGGTTCGAACACAACTAATCCAATCTCAAAGAGCTGTCCCATAGATTAAGGTGGGGGATATCCCTCCTTTTTCTCAACAACATCAACGCTCCCCCCTAGTGAGAGACATAGTGTTGATCCTAGATTATCAATCCCATATAGTGGTAGAGGGGGAACTATGTGTGCACCCAAATTATGGATAGGGGGGAGCTGGTCTTCATAAATTCTCAAAAAAGGGTTGAAATTTCCAAGGAAAAAGTGTGTTTTGACAAAAAAACGATGGTTTTCCTCCTCCCATATGACTTAGGGGTCATAAAAAACTGTTTGAATGGTGTCAAGGGGTGGGGACACCTCAAAAAGTGAATGTGACACTTGGGAAGGTGCATACGACACTTGTGACAATGAATGCGACACTTACTGAGGTGCATACATCACTTTGTGACACTTGCGACACTTAGGGTGTGTAACTCAAGTGTGACATTTTTATGTGTAACAGATGTCCCCTAAAGTGTGAGGTCAAAAGATAAACTGATGGCTGAAACACTTTACAAATTATTTAATGCAAGGGCGTTGGAGTGGGAGAAATTAGAAGAAGTTGCAAACAATCATCAAACAATATTAATATATGTTCCATTTCGGAGGCATGCATACCTATGCTCGGAATACGAGATGACTAAGAACGACTGCTGACCAATAAACTGTGGATCCATGAAAAATACCGACTAAGGATATGGCCACCAGAGATACAATGTGGATCCATACCTCCATGACATGAAATGATTGCAGCCACGAAAAATAAACTGTGGAGCTACGATATGGCAAAACATAGCCACAGACCAATACAATGTGGATTTATGTGACAATATGTATATCAATATTCTCATATGATATCCATCGAAGCCTGGGAAAAGAAGATAATAGAGTGAATGCACAACCCAGGGTGTTCGTCCCAATCCCGATGTGGTACGAATATAGCCATGTGAATAGATGATTTGATGTCGATCATGGTAGAAACCACTTGATTACTGGCCATTGATGTAAACTGTTAACAAGTACGAGGGAAATCACCAATGATGTCAATGAATCCCAAGGTACCCTAGTACATTCCAACAAATGTGAATAAATGAGTCGAGGTCAAACATCCATGGAATCATCCTATCAGAGGTCAATGATGTAAACCTATTGTCGGAAACAAGGAGGCTTTCCATTGAGGCATGTAGGTCCCAAGGTACTAACTGGTTTTTAAGTCTAATTCTTAGATGATGTGTTGAAGTCGATAGGAAAATACTCGTCGAAGGAGGGCCTTGATGTATCCTCCATCATCGAAATGAAACTGACACATGAAAGTGATGTAAGATGGTGAATCAAATGAGTATGGATTGATACAGGAAATGAAAACTCGCAATACTGCAGATATTTGAAGTGAAACTTCCCATAAACATGATGAGGCATGAAAACTAACTTTGAAGCATTGACTTGACGAGTATGAAGAATGTAATGTGACGACAATAAGAGCACTCTTCGACTGGAAAAAAAAGTAGTGCAACACATGGAATTGGTATGACTCAGAGACAAGTGGATTACCCAACCATAAGATGAGATGCAAACAGGTGCCATGTTCAAGGGCGAAAATATATTCCATAAAGGATTCCCAAAAAATTGATCCACTTCCTTCAATTTTTCCCCCAACCAGATAGATGAGCACCCCTTTATTTTTTAATGAGATTGAGGAGGATAACAAATTCTCGGTATAGCTCATTCTTCAGATGAGTCCCTCGACATATGTTTAATGAACCTGAGGAAGGAAGGGTTCAGTCCCAGATGGGTCCTCGAGATTGGACTTACATAGGTCCTTCGATGCATAGTTTTACGAGCCCAAAGAAGGTAAACTCGTTGGTTTTCAAATTTAGAGAGTCTGAAAAGAACTTAAAGGCAATTCCATGGATGATTTTTTCATAAGTTTAGTCTCCCAAGGCCGAAAAAAGTGTAAAAAAATATAGGGGGGAACTCTTCTAATCATTCTTGATTAGAGTGTTCCTTTTTCGTAATTAATCTCGCGAGGCCAAAAAAGAGATAAACTACCACTTGAAATATGCCCTTTCAAACCTTTTAATGAGACTTGTGAAAGGAATCAAGATCACTTGGAAATATTTTTATGTTTAGAGAGTCTGAAAAGAGCTTAAAGGAGAATCCAGGGAAACCCCTAGAGCACTCGAACTATATATATTTAACCACTCAAATATGCATATCCAACAATATCTCGCCAGATTTCGAGCAAATATCCCCGAAAAAATATGCTCGGAAAAAGAAAAGAAAAAACATAGCACATTTAGACTACGAACCTATTCCCTACCTTCTTTAGCATTTATATTGAAAAGTTAGAGGCATATTTGGAAGTATGTTGCACTAGCACTATTTCAACTACATTAGTTATCATCTCTCTTTTATACATTGATGATATTGTTCTTATGGAGAGGTGTCCCTCTGATCTTGAGAAGCAACTAAGATTTTTAAATGATTTTTGTCCCAACATAGGTGTGACAATGAACATTGAGAAAACAAAGGTTATGATACCAAGACATAAACACTACAAATGGACACTAACATCCATTTGAATTCAGTTTAATCAATCAGAAAGAGAGAAGGAGAAAGAATGTGATGCACCTTGTTTCAAAGTTTTTCCTCGCTGCTTCCAATCCGAGATTGATCTCCAAACTCATTAGTGCAACTTGATACCTGCAATAGGAAACAAAGAGAAGAAAATAAATCCTACTCTACAAGATTAGATCCACCAATTTCATCTACAAAGATCGAAGGAACAATAGACAAGCACATGAAAGAATACACAAGCTCGAAGGAAATAGTCCAAGTATATTAAAATGAGAATCCAAAGAGAATACTTACAGACCATAATTGATGTAGTTGCAATAGCCTCCCAAGATCTCCTTGTCCAACCCTTGCACGATGCTACCAAGATCATTAGTTTGATATTTGAAAGCTTCCTCTTTTTCACCTTGGAAAGCCCTCAATATATAGGCTTGAGATGCATAACAACCATGAGAAAATGAGGGGTATGGTTGAAGATATGGATCCTTGAGGCTTGTATCATATCCTAAAGTGAGGACCAAGCATGAGGGTCGAACACAACTAATCCAATCTCAAAGAGCTGGCCCATAGATTAAGGTGGGGGAGATCCCTCCTTTCTCTCAAAACATCAACGCTCCCCCCTAGTGAGAGACAGAGTGTTGATCCTATATTATCACTCCCATATAGTGGTAGAGGGGATGCTATGTGTGCACCCAAAGTATGGATAGGGGGGAGCTGGTCTTCATAAATTCTCAAAAAAGGGTTGAAATTTCCAAGGAAAAAGTTTGTTTTGAAAAAAAATGATGGTTTTCCTCCTCCCATATGACTTAGGGGTCATGAAAAACTGTTTGAATGGTTTCAAGGGGTGGGGACACCTCACAAATTGAATGTGACACTTGGGAAGGTGCATACGACACTTGTGACAGTGAATGCAACACTTACCAATGTGCATACATCACTTTGTGACACTTGCGATACTTAGTGTGCGTAACTCAAGTGTGAAATTTTTATGTGTAACATATGGCCCCTAAAGTGTGAGGTCAGAAGATAAACTGATGGCTGAAACACTTTACAAATTCTTTAATGCAAGGGTGTTGGAGTGGGAGAAACTAGAAGAAGCTACAAACAATCATCAAACAATATTAATATATGTTCCATTTCCGAGGCATGCATACCTATGCTCGGAATACAAGATGACTCAACACGAATATCGACCAATAAACTATGGATCCATGTGTTGGGTTACGAAAAAGGTATAAATATCTTCCTTTTTCCCACAGTTCATGATATGATTTTGATTGATTCTTTAGATAGTTAGGGATAGATAAGAAAGAATATGATTAATATGTCTCTTAGGTTTGTTATTAAAGTTTTATTAAATAGATTCTAATTTACGATTGGAATGGTTTGATTTTGTTGCAGAATTGGATAAATAACTGTCAAAGATAACCAAAGAGATTTTGGCTATGCGCAAGCTATTGGAGGTTGAAGAATTTTTAGGCGCAAAGCAGTTTGAAGATAATGCATTTTCTATATTGTAATTTTATAATAGTAAAGCAATCCTGAGCATCTTTCGATCCTCAGGATAGCTTTATTTACCCAAACTATTATAATATATAAGAGGGTAATAGATCCAGAAAAAGAGAGGAAAAAATGCATTCAGATATTTAGACTCAGGATTGCTCTGCGCAAGTAGTTTTTGTAAATGTTTTACCAGCCATGGAATCAATGAAAGTTTTGAGTGTTTTTATCATTTTTGTGCTCTGAGTTTCTCGTAGCAGTACTTATGAAGACCGAGGGCCCAGTTTGAAGGAGCTATTGTCTCATTTTGTAATTGTATCAGTTCGAAGTTTGATTTCTATTTTGTGATTCAGATCTCTTTTATAATATAAATGCATAAGTGTGTTAATGATTTTAAGATTGTTTGCGTATAGAAGACAGACATTTCCATCATTTATTAATGATTCCATTATGATTTCCATTTCTGAAGTTGTTGCTTGATAGTTCCTCACATTTTCATCTGCACTATTCATTTTCCTTAGAATTACGATTGTTGTTCCTTTCGGTTAAAGTTACAATAGTTGTTCCTTTCGGTTAAAGTTACAATAGTTGTTCCTTTCGACAAAGTTACATTAGTTGTCCCTTCTGATTAGATTATAATTGTTGTTTCTTTCCGAGATAGAGTAATTTTTCATTTCCTTTCCATTAATCAGAATTCATAATTGATAGTTAATTTTGCAAGTCCTTAGTTAGATTCAATTACTGCTTTCTAGTTAAGTGAATTCAATAGATTAATTAGTTCCTTTCCATTTCACAACATCTTAGTAATCAGATTTCAATTCCATTTAGTTCTTAGAATATTTGGTGAACGTTTGAGGAAATTGATTGTTGATGAACTTAGATTTGGTTTAGCTACAGGATTTTAGGCTACCTGCATAAACTTTGCTGATATTCTTGAGATAAAAGACGAATCTCCGTGTTGATAAATTAATGTTAAACTAAGGTTGTTTTTAGGACATCTTTAGACACCAACATTTTGGCGCCGTTGCCGGGGAGAATGTCAAAGGTAGCATAGGTTGTGTCTCTAGAGGACTAGGCATTGAAGATGGAAGGTAAGAACCTATGCAGGTAATAAGTAAAATGCTTATGCCAACGCTTACCTCCAGTTGACACTTAAATAGGCTTCGTAGGTTCTTTATTTTGTTGAAATTTCTTTTGTTGTTGTGTGAAGTGTGTATGACTAGAGAAAAGGATCTTGAAAAACCAAAACCCCCACCAAAAATTACCAAAACCCAGGGTTCGGTGTTTCCTGGAAGAAGCACTTTCATAGACAAAATCATCAAAAAGGGTGAATCTCAAGCTTCGGTTAGACCTAGGAAAGGACCCACTTGAATCCCTCAGGTAGTAGTTTCACCAACTAGGGCCTATGCTGAGATTCATAGAAAAATTGAAGGGACCGAGCAGATCTTTCAAAATATAGATCTCCCACCGTTCAACCCCTTAGAAGAGGGAAGCTCTAATAATCTGGAGGAGGGAATAGGAGAAACTAGCGGGGTTGCCAGGGCATATCCACCATCACCACCACCTGATCCTGAGTCTCCTGCGAAAGAAGAAGGCATATCCGAAATCCCAGATAAAGGGAGTGCAGTCAAATTCCTTGGAAGACCAAATAATCAACAATTTCAAATAGAATACCCAGATGAAGAACCTCCTGAAAATTTTTGGCACATTTTCGATCAAATGGCACAACCAAATCAACAACAACCCCAAACCTCTATGCTAGAGTATCCAATAGTCGATCCAATTGCCAATGCCCCCATGAAATCAATCCCCTTACAAAACCTGCCAACCTTCCATGGACTGATTTCAGAAGACCTAGATGCATTCCTATTTGAATTTGATGTCCTATGTAGAGGGTATGATTACACCTCTGAACCCCAAAAATTAAAACTATTCCCTTCTACCTTGAAGGGAGAAGCCCTACGCTGGTTCATGGGATTGGGAGGTGGAACCATCAATTCATGGGACCAGATGAAACAAACCTTCTTGTTAAAATATCAAGATTATTGCAGAACGAGAGACCTAAAAGATGAAATCTTTCAAATGACTGCAAAAGAAAATGAATCATTAGAAGAATATGTTGAAAGATTTCAGTATAATTTGCAAAGATCACCCTATGGTACATTACTAGGTGAAGTACTCAAAGCAACTCTGATCAAAGGAATGAGAGATGAATGGGTAGAAACATTGAATTTAATGGGGAAAGGTGACATTTATCAGGAAACTTATGAAGATATTGTTCTATTGTGTATCAGGTGCTCACAAGGAAGTACACAGACCAGATCAGGAATGCGGACGTCCCTCACAAGAAATAAGAATATCTCCAGCGGGGGAGTTACACGAGATGAAGTCGGTAATCTCCTAGAAAAATTTAAAACAAATATTTTGAGCACTTTGACTACACAATTGGATGTATTGCAGGCAAAACAAAAAAAGGTAGAGGCAGAACAGACCTTGGCTATATTTTTCCACAGGTGCAGAAAGAAACATGGTCCAAGGGAATGCCCCTTGAATATAGTTTAGGTTTGCGCTATTTGTGCCAAGGATCACGACACAGAGGAATTCCCATCATTCCCTGGATTGAAAGTTGTATTCAAAGAAGCAAAAGAGGAAACACAACCATTGTATCTGATGGCTCAACACCATCATTGGCAGTCCCAGACTCAAAATACATTTTAGGACCCTTCCTCTTTCTTTCCTAGATAGTACAATCAACAACATAATCTTGGACAGTATAATCAATAGCAGAATTTTGGTAGCACATGGTAGGGTCAACCATTTACTAATCAGAACTGGCAGCGCCAGCAATACCCACCTACAATTCCTACCTGGCCAAACCAGTCTGCCACAAACCCTAACTGGAAAAATCAACCAACTACAATTTCCAATTGGCCAAATTCACAATACCCCACCTCATCCTGGAAAAATTTGAATAATACCTACCCTCCATAATGGCCTAACTCGACTGCCCAAAACTCAAATTGGAACCAGAACTAGTAGCACCCCATGGGGATGAATAACCAACTTATGGGGATGACCTCTCAAACCCAACCTCCATTACAAATTCCACTCCCATTTCCCTAATCACAATTGTGCCCTCAATTACCTGCCCAACCCTACCCGAATCCCAATAAAAGACCAGCTCAACTCGTCCAGATTATGGAAAGTGGAGAAGGGGAAATAAATCTAGTAGGGTGCAATGAACTTTGGTTAAGATCGGGGTACATCATCTCCCTCGAACAAAATGACGTTCCCCAAGAACAGGGGAATGAAAAACAACCAACAATAACACCCTCGACTGTGTTAATAATAGAATAAATCAGGCAACGGAGGAACACAGTCGAATCAAAAGACTCTGATAAGGATGCAATTTCCTCCCCTCCGTTCCCCGAAAGACTGATGATAGTGAAACCCACCGTATATCCTGACTTCGATAGTGTAGGGGAACTCAGGAATTTATACATCAAAATTCCACCCCTGCAAGCCTTGCAAGACATACCGATCTACGCAAAGACAATCAAGGAGCTATGTGGGAGGAAGCCTGTCAGAAAAATAAAAAATTCATCATCAACAGTTCATGTAGTGGGAGCCTTATCTGATCTAATTTTGGGTAGAGAAACACCAGTTAAATATGTAGATCTGGGGAACCCCATAGTAATAGTTCAGATTTAGGGTTGTTCCTTTCCAAATACCCTAGTTGATTTGGGGGCAGCCATCAATATTCTAACTATGGAAACCTGCAATGCCCTGGGTCTTCACTCTTTCGACCCAACCCCGATTATGTTGCAATTGGCCGATCGATCAGTGGTAAAACCACTTGAAACACTACATGATATAGCCATTTCAGTTGATTCTTGGGAATACCCCACATATTTTCTCATCATCAACCCAAAAGGTGGACTAGAAGGGAATCCATTGATATTGGGCAGACCATGGCTCACGACAGCTGATGCGTACATAGGTTGTCGATTGGGTACAATGAAAATTGCTAGAGGAGGAGTTACAAGGAATCTCCTCTTATATCCTCCAGCCAAACCTAGTCCAATGATTGTACACCCACAATTGGCACCACCACGATATCCTGAGAAGGATCTGCGTGCCCCACTAATGATGGAAGAAGCCCTCAAGCACAAGAATCAACTAGAGGATGGTGTAATCACTGGGTTTATTAACAACCCAACCGCTGTAAGTAACCCAACATGCCAGATGCTCCAAGTTGTTCTAGACTGTGAAGCATAGGGAGACCTGCTAGAAGATTTGATGGAACAACAAATTCCAACTACCGATGTTCACAATAACAAATCCATTGAGATCGCACCAGGGAAGTCTATGAACATTAATGCCAACCTAGAAGAGCAACAACAACAAAAGATAATCCAAAATCTCTCTAAATACCAACAAGATTTTGCCTGGGAGTACTCTTATATGAAAGGTATTGATCCACAACTCTGCACACACCACATTTATATTGAGAAAGACATCCAACCTATCCGACAACCGTAAAGAAGACTGAACCCCCACCTCAGAGATATTTTTAAAGAAGAGATACAAAAGCTATTGGACGTAGATTTTATATACCCTATCTCAGATAGTCGATGGGTTTCCCCATTAGTCATCGTCCCAAAGAAAAATGGGAAGTGGTGAATCTGCATTGATTACAGGGAACTAAACAAAGCTACTCAAAAAGATCATTTTCCATTACTTTTCATCGATCAGGTCCTGGATACCTTGGCAGGGAATAAATTATTCTCTTTCCTAGATGGTTTCAGCGGCTACAATCAGATCCAGATTACCCCCAGAATATCAGGATAAAACGACATTCACATGTCCCTGGGGTACCTTTGCCTACAAAGTATTTCCCTTCAGACTTTGTAATGCTCCAGCTACATTCCAAAGGGACATTCTGATCATATTCAGTGATCTGATTAGCGAAGGGCTTGAAGTATACATGGATGATTTCACCTCGTACAACGACGAATTCGATCAAGCCTTGAATAATTTGGAGAAGGTATTGGAATGGTGCATCGTTACCAGGTTATGTTTAAGCCACAAAAAATGTCACATGATGATGACAGAAGGTGTGGTATTAGGGAATTACATTTCTGCAGATGGAATTATAGTAGACCCAACAAAAATTGAGGTAATTCTTAATCTACCTACTCCACACACACAAACTGAGGTACGTAGTTTCCTTGGTGCTTCAGGTTACTATCGCAGATTTATGCCAAATTTTTCAAAAACTGTTGCGCCTTTACATGCTTTGACAGGTAATGTAGAATTTCAATGGTCTGAAAAATGTGATGTGGCTTTTGCAGGACTAAAGAAACTGATCTCAACAATGCCAGTGTTGAGGGGACCTAATTGGAAAATACCATTTCAAATTTCCACCGACGCCTCAGACATTGCCATAGGCATTGTCCTGGGATAGGAAGAAGAAAAAAAACCCTACGCCATTTATTTCATTAGTAAGAATCTAATTCCAACCGAACTTAATTATACAGTAATAGAGAAAGAGTTCTTAGTTGTTATACATGCCATCAATAAGTTTCGTCATTATATAACATGCTATCTAGTTATCTTGTATACTGATCATTCTGCCATTAGATATCTAGCTAATAAACCAATTACTAATGGATGGGTCACTCGATGGTTGTTATTATTGAAGGAATTTGATATCACCATCAAATATCAACCTAGNTTAACATGCTATCTAGTTATCTTGTATACTGATCATTCTGCCATTAGATATCTAGCTAATAAACCAATTACTAATGGATGGGTCACTCGATGGTTGTTATTATTGAAGGAATTTGATATCACCATCAAATATCAACCTAGGAGAGAAAATATTGTTGCAGACTTCGTGTCCCGATTCCCAAAAATAGACAACTCATTAACAATTGAGGATCAATTCCCGGATGAGCATCTGTTTGCCGTCGACACAAAACCACCTTGGTACATTGATGTAGCAAACTATCAAGTAGTGGGAAGGTTACCAACACATTTATCATCAAAGGAAAGACGATTGATCATCCAACGTAGCACACAATTCACTTGGATCAGTGGATATGTTTTCCACACAGGCGCTGATCTCCAGATTCGGCGATGCATACGAGAGGATGAAATCTATGACATACTGAAAGCAGGACATGACAAGCCCCATGGGGGTCATTTTGCAGACCGCAGGAATAGACACAAAATCTTACAGATGGGCTATTATTGGCCCTCAATATTCAGAGATGCCAAGAAATATGTCCAGACATGTGACAACTATCAGTGGATGGGGAAAACAGGTCAGGCTGATGAAATGCCCTTGAAAACACAACTAGTCATAGAACCATTTGAAAGATGGGCACTGGACTTCGTCAGCCCCTTTAATCCAAAGTAAAATAAAAAATCCTATTTTCTCGTTGCAACGGACTACATGACCAAATGGGTAGAGGAAGAATCTTTACCAAATGCAACATAAGAAGTAGTCATCAAATTCCTTTTCAAATTTTTTTCACGGTATGGACTACCCAGAGAAATAATTACGGATGGAGGGTCACAATTTACAGGCCATAGAATCACCGCCACCCTAAACAACTATCACATCAAGCACATATTTACCTCTCCATACCACCCACAAGAAAACGGGCAAGTAGAAAGCACCAATAAGGTCCTAGAGGCAATTCTGACAAAGACTGTCTCAACAAACCGATAGAATTGGGCTACTGAGCTCCAAAATACCTTATGGGATTATCATACAACCTGGCATAACACCACTGGCTACTCTCCTTACCATCTAGTCTATGGTAAAGAACCCATCTTCCCAATATAATTCGAGATCAAGACCCTAAGAATGGCCCAAGAAATTGGACTAAATCCTACAGAAGCACATAAACGACGCCTTCAACAACTCAACGAATTGGATGAAGCACGCTTGTCTGCTATGGAGTGCACAACTGTTATCCAGCGACAGAGAGAAACCTAGCACAATAAGCATATCAAGAATAAATCATTCAAGAAAGGCGACTGGGCACTCCTCTATGATTCCAGATTTCAGGACTTTCCTGGGAAATTACAGACACGATGGCTAGGGCCGTATGAAATTACTGACATCCATGATAATGGCATGGTTACTTTGAGCACCATCGATGGGTTTGGATCACCCTTTCTGGTCAATGGACACCGACTGCGACTTTATTACCAGCCACCTTCAAAAGATTCTTTCTATCAAGAAGTAAGTAAAGACCCTATGGTGCAGATTCTAGCTAGCTAGGAAGGTAACCCAACCACCCCAACTCCATAAATGACGTATTCTGTTTATATTGTACATACTGTACATAGTTTTCCAACTGAGTGGTTAGTTTTTTTCCTTGTTTTATAAAAAAGTCATCTAGGAAACAAGAATCAGGACAGATAACTACAATTAGTACCTTCTTCTGTTCCATACTCCCATTTTTTTTTATAATACAGACTCTGTATTTTACATGTTCATGACGATACTGTTCCTTTTTGCGCACCTACTGTTCCTTTTCACGCAACTGTTGTTCCTTCCTCGCATGCTTGTTGTTCCTTTTTAAACGAAACAACTATTGTTCCCTTTCTCCTGTTGTTTCTTTTTTTGAATGGAACAATTGTTGTTCCTTTTCACGCACCTGTTGTTCCTTTCTTGCACGCCTGCTGTTCCTTTTTGAATGGAACAACTGTTGTTCCCTTTTCGTGCACCTGTTGGTCCTTTTGAACAAGAACAACTGTTGTTCCTTTTCGCGTGATTGTCGTTCCCTTCTTTACCATTCAAACACTAGCCATTCCTCCGTAAGTGCGGCTTTCATCAAATAATTTTCACCAGCACTGACTCTAATTGTCATTACAACAATCCGTGATTAATTTTTGTACGGTCCCACACACCTTATCAAAAAAAAAAAATTCGTGGAATAATCTCTCCGAAATATCTTAAACCTTGTTCATAATCCATCATCACCATAAGTTGTTTCTTTCCCTTATATATACAAATATACCTGAATGATATTCTACCTCTATATTATAAGGGGTCTTCAACACACTTTTACTTGGCATCTTTACACTTCCTTATACCATCCCGTACTCTTAAGGAGTAGATGAGCCTCCCTTAATAATA
>SNQJ01S0008832.1:39756-66024 GCA_010110895.2 Picea sitchensis | reverse complement strand
CCCTTTTATCTCCCCCCTATATCTCTCCTCCCCATCCCTCCTTGCATGCCCAGTCCCTAGTGTATTCATAACCCTCGATTTCCTCCCCCCCATCATAATTAACTGGGAAACCCAGTAATGGGTTAGGTTATGATCAGGAATCAAGATCCAAAAAGGAGGATATTTTCTCATCATGAATTATAGCCTTGGACCCTCCTTCCCAAAACCATGTAGGATGTAAGCCCCACTTGTTAAAAGCACAAAAAAAGTTTCTTTAGACATAAACAAAGGCATGCAGTCCACAACGGTGAGGGCCCTTAGATTAGAAAAATCCCCCAACATGTCCCCTCTATGAAAGTCCTCTCCTTTAATGCTAGAGGGTTCAAGGGTGCCTAAAAACAATTATCCCTCAAGTGTCTCATCTTGAGCCATAGTCCCGATGTGATTTTAATCCAAGAAACAATGATTGACAATTTTAGAGCAAGGTCCTTATTCAAATATTTGTTGAAATATTGGTCCTTCTACACTATGGATGTAGATGGAAAATCGAGGGGCTTACTTATAGGTTGGATCCCAGCTCTCAATGTCCTCTCGGTGTCAGCTATCAACTTAGCCATCTATGTTCATTTGGAGGATAAAATCACCAACATAAGTATAGTTATTGTCAACATATATGGTCCTTACGCCAATCATGAATCTTTCTAGAATGATATGTCAAATTTAAAGGTGTTTGAAAGTTCTCAAACTTTGGTAGGTGGGGATATAAATATGACCTTATCTACATGGGAAATTTGGGGTGTCAATGCATGGCCAGAAAACCTAAGTGAATTTTTTACATCGTTCTTTGAGAGATCAAAGTTGATGGACTTGGAGCCAATCAAGCTAGTCCCTACGTGGAGAAATTTTATTTCTGGGGATGCGGTTATTTGGAAAAGAATAGATCATTTTATGGTGTCTGAAAA
Source organism: Picea sitchensis (assembly GCA_010110895.2). Taxonomy (NCBI): domain Eukaryota; kingdom Viridiplantae; phylum Streptophyta; class Pinopsida; order Pinales; family Pinaceae; genus Picea; species Picea sitchensis. The sequence continues at coordinate 65,083 of SNQJ01S0008832.1, read as the reverse complement.
TTCAGTCTCCTATTCCTATCTCTTCAAGTCATGGGTTTCTTATGGTGGCCTCTATGATCACCTTCCTATCTTGTTTCAGATGGATACATGTATGGAGAATACTCCCCCCCTGAATTTTAATTATTCTTGGCTCCAGGAAGAGGAATTCAGGGATTTCATTGTGAAATATTGGATGCCTCTCTCAACTAGTTCACCTTCCTCCTATATGCACCAGTTTACTGAAAATATAGCCCACTCCAAGTCTATAAGAAAAGGATGGGGCAAAAAGTATAAAGAAAAAATGTAGTCATGAGAGTTGGTTTTGGGGTGCAATGATCGTTCTCAACCAGATGTTGATTTATCCTGACTACTCGAACTTGAGGCTTGTGCCCCACCATTTTGGAAAATAAAGAAGTTATTTGGAGACTAAAGATATGTGCACTACAATTGAAAGAAGGCGACAATAATACACAATATTTCCATCATTTCACAAACTATAGGAAGAATCTAAACTCCATTAGGGAAATACAAAATGAATCGGGAGACTTGGTGCACTCTTTCAAGGACATAGCAAATGAGGGGGTTCGATATTTTCAGAAATTATACATGGAAAAGGAAGCTTGTCCAATTCAATATATCTTAGAAGTTATATCTATCTTCACCTGAGTCTTCTTTGAAGAAATGAACAAAGATTTGGAGGAAGAGGTTACTGAATCAGAAGTATTAGGGGCTCTCTCCTCCATGAAAAAAGGAAAAATTTCGGGCCTAGACGGTCTCACGGTTCAATTATTTTTGGGATTTTTTTGTATATTGAAGGAGGACTTGCTAAACGTGGTGCGAGAGTCTCAATATTTTGGTAATGTATTGGGCGCTCTTAACTCTACCTTTCTTGTGCTTATCCCAAAAAAATAGAACGAGATCACTTTCGATGATTTTAGGAATATTGCTTGTTGCAATGTTATTTATAAACTAATATCAAAGATCATCGCACTAAGGCTCAAGCCAATTTTGAGTGACATCATTTCTGAGGAACAATTTGGTTTTCTGCGGGGAAGTAAAATACATGATGCGACATCTCTAGCTCAGGAGGACATTCGTTCAATAAAATCCTTAAAGAAGACGATTGTTATCCTAATGATAGACCTCTCCAAATCCTACAACAGGGTTAAATGGACTTTCTTTAGGCTAGTATTGTTGAAAATGGGCATGCACATCCTTACTATTGTTGTGATAATTAATGGTTCTCCTTCTAGATTTTTTCGGGTGACTAGGGGCTTGCACCAAGGGTGCCCCTTATCGACCTTCCTCTTTCTTATCACCGTCGAGGTGCCAATTAAATTAATTTTTGAAACCAAATCCAATCATAATATTACAGGTGTTAAGGTGTCATATTCAAAAACTCTAACTCATCTTATTTTCATGGATGACATCTTGTGCTTCATTCAAGGTTCTTCACGCAAATTCTATGATTTAAAGAATATCCTAGCTTCCTTCTATTGGGCCACTAGAATGGAGTTTAACTTCCAAAATTCTTTCCTCATCTCACATTGTTTATCAGAAGCTTCTATCCAACACTTATACAAAGCTCTCCCTTTTTCTCAGAAAGATTTAGAAGCAGGATTCAAATATATTGGGTTCCTTTTGAAGTTGGATGTATACAATCTAAGATATTGGAACCAGCTTTATAATAAAGTGGAAGCATGTGTCTCTTTCTGTCGAAATCGTCTTATTTCCTATGGAGGGAGATTAATTCTAGTCAAATTAGTGTTCGAGAGTATACCATTTTTCTGGACCTCCATTGTGGCGGTTCCCAAAGGAATTTACCAAAATAAAGAATTTGATCTTCCATTTTCTATGGTTGGGATCTAAGCACTATGAGGGAACCGCTCTAGTAAAGTAGAGCAACATTTCTTTTCCCAAGAAATTCGAACGATGGGGAGTAAAAAATATTTTCTTATTTACTCTCTCCCTTGCAGCCAGAAGTCTATGCCATCTCTCTTTGAAAGAGGCCCTATGGGGTAGAGTCTTGTCTTAGAATAATGTTGATGTGTTTGTTTAACCATAGATAATGCTATGCCATTGTCACCCAACCACAGGCATAAATCCACCCCCGAGCACCTTAACCTTTGACAAAAAGAATGATTCCAGGAAGCCACACCATAACCAACAAATAACTAAGAGATTGCACCTTGTCCCATGGTAGTGCATAAGAAAATGTACCAGAAAGACTAAACAAGAGAAAATCATGCAACTGCAGTTGTTGCTCCTCCCCCTCCAAACTTGTGCACTATTTCTGGGTGAATGAGAGTGTGTGAGTGATTGAAAAAATGAGCCAAGACGTGCTCTATTTATAGTGGTTATTCCACCTATCTGGGCCGACTTGTCTTCCTGGAGGATAATATCTTAATAATATATATTCTACTAATCTGACGTGTCTTCTAGGGTTTTCACACATATTTTTAGGGTTTCTCTTGGTTTCATAATATTCTATTCTATTCAAAGGTTACATATGGAGGTTAATACCTCCCACAGCTACCATAATATCAACATTCCATCTTATCTAGGGAGGTATTAATGGTCTCAAACACATCCATCCATATTCACATGGTATGGGAAACACTCCCATAGTCTTGTAGACCATTCTACAGGTAGCATCATTATGTCACACATGGATACACCCATGTGGACCTATCAATCTAATCTAGGGGCCACAACTCGCTAGAGAACACCAGAGCTACACCTTGTAGTGTGTGTCACCATCATCGTCATATGCATAACGTGCTAACCCATGGCTACACCCATGTCTTCAGTATCATCATAAGTATCATCATTACTATCAACATCATCTGGTAGCAATAATCAAATATATATCATCGTACTTGTTCTTAGTATTATTATTTCATAGACAATATCACAATATCCATGAGCTTGATTTAGCTATATTGATGATCCATATCCACCACCATGTGTCTAGAACCTCGGGTGATTCTTGTCCCATGACAAGAATCATGTCCTCGTTGAAGCCACATCCACCTCATAGTTGATTCTCTCATAGGATCACTCCATGAATGTATTTATCTCGATGTTATCAGACACATGTTTCTATCACCTTAGGTCGTTCTTGTCCCATGAAAAGTATTATGACCAAATGGGAGCCACAAACACCTCATGGTGATATTATCATAGGATCACTCTATGAATGCATTCATCTCGATGTTATCATATACGTGGACTTGCACCTCAAGCACCTTGAGTCTTCAGTCCGTTGAAGACTACATCAGGGAACAACTACTCTGGATGTAGATGTTCCCTATCTCCCCTGGTCTGTAGCCCAGTTCCTGTGGAGATAGAGTCGGATCGATTCTTATCGGGGCTACTCACCTACTCATGAGAGTTGTAAGGCTCGATACAATTCACACATAGGAGATCTAGCAGCAACTTGAATATTCATTTCGTTGAATATTACATTTGGGCCCATTCCCACATAATCAAGTTTGTCTGATCAATCTTGGAATATTGACACAATGCTGCAATCATCAATACTCTCCCAGGAAAACATTTTGATTCCTTCCAGGCTTGTCCCAAACAGAGGCTTAGTGCAAATGTCAGTTATCTACTCATCTTTAGATAAGTGATGGAGCCTCACTTCTCCTTCCTACACCATGTCTCTGATGAAGTCCTGCAATATCCTTCGAAAAGCCACCCTACTTCATATCTTACATCACTGGCTATGATATATGACTAAGTGCTACATATATTTGTTGGGTATGTGTTATATTATTTGCACGAGTAGTAGTGTCTATGTTGTATAGGGGGGTTTGAGTGGGGGGCACTAATCCCTCCCTTGGGGGGAGCAAGGGGGCAAAATCCACCAATAAAAAATGTTCTACCTCGAGAAACGTGTCACATATTTAGGTGGTTTTTTGGCACATGGTTTCTTTGTCGATGGTTTTTTATTTCCGGTTAAGGAATTAGGTTTGTTGACTAATCCAGGCCATTGGTTAAGGGTTTGGAATGCCATTGGATCCTATATGTATATTGTATTGTAAACAATGTAACACTATGAATGAATATAGAATATGATGGTTTTCCCAGTTTGGGTTTCCAAGGGAAAAATCTCTGTGTAATGTTTGTATTTTCCATTGTATATTTTATGTTCTTTTACTGAAAATTTGTTTGCAGTAAATATTGTACAAGGTTAAAATATACAATATCTTCTTCAAGCTTATCTAGAAATCTCGCTTGATCCCAAGCTGAAGTAGCACCCCAGGTTCTAGATCTATCTTCTACACTTCCAATCCAAAAACGGTATATCCCGACAACCATACTTCATCGTTGAAGATAAATCATATCAATTTGTACGACATATGTACCTGCATATTGTGTTGTAAAACAATAATACAGTCATGGCTCAACCATATACTGGCACAAGGTGCTCTCTGCAAGGCAAATGTTTATCTCGTCACACAACTTTCTCATATGTGTCATCATAGGTGTGGCCATGAACTTCTTGTCCATCATGATAAACCTCTTCAGTATCCTCACTAAAGAAAAAATATGGTTCCAACCATGCTTCCAATCCCAATATATCTAGTCAATATCCTTCATTTCAAACTCTTAAATCAACTCCCTCTATCTAAGAGAACCCTCAGACCACACTTATGTCTGCTACATTCCCCTTTGCATTCTGCAAAGTGTCTCGAAACTATGTTGGCTTCTTCTTGATCATTGACTCCATCTCATATTTATTTCTTATGACCTGCCCGAAACAAGAAACAAGAACAATAAAATATCCATGGTATCTTCTATGGAAGATATCCTACCTGGAGTCTAGTTCAGTAACCAAGAACATCTCCTAAAGGAGATAAACTTCATCTTGTAAACAATAAGCATTTAAAGAATAACAAGAATATCTCCTGGAGAGGAGATCAACAAGTGTATCTCTAGTATTAAGGGATTAGTATAATGATCATAACTTCAATAGATCAAGATGTAGCATAAGATCATAATAATTCCATAACAGATAGAGACATATCAATTTTAAATAATCAAACCTGGAGTCTTCATTTCTTGTTCCTCTGAATGTACTGAATCCAAGATCATTTCTTGGACAAGGTATCTTGTACATTCCCTGCAAAACAAACTCATGATTTTGCTGGATGATATAACATGAAAAGCATATACAAGTGCATACCTTTGAAATTTGCAGCATCGTTCAACTTGTCTTCTAATCTGAAACTAGACACCATCTTGACAAGAAGAGGTTAGAAACTAAATAAAAAGGTTAAATGATTAGAACAAGCTAGAAACCTAAAATTTCAACTTTGACCACAAAATCAATTTTGACCAAAAGTCAACCTTTGACTTTGATTACTCAACCTTTCACTTTGACTTTGACCAAAGACTCAAAATTGACATTTTTTGTTGGTTGAGGACACTAGAGGGTGTGCTAAGCTAGGGTGCACTAGAATATCTAGAAATTAGGTCCAACGCTTCACTTAAGGTGCCCAAAGAGTTAGATTAGGGTTTTTTGTAGCTACAAAATCAGAAACCATAGTTGCAGCTGCAACTATTGCCACAATGAGCTTAACAAAGAATTTCTACGCTACCTTCCAGTGGTTAGACTGTCCTGAAGGTGGTGTGGGCCCATAACCTATTAGAATAATGTTGATGTTCTTGTTTAACCATAGACAATGCTACACCATTATCACCCAACCATAGACATAAATCCACTCCCGAGCACCTTAACCTTTGACAGAAACAATTATTCTAGGAATACACACCATAACTAAGAGATTGTACCTTCTCTCAAGGTAGCGCATAAGAAAAAGTACCAGAAAGACTAAATAAGAGAAAATCATGCAACTGTAGCTATTTTTTCTCCTCCTCCAAACTTGTGCAATGTTTCTAGGTGATTGAGAGTGTGTGAGTGAGTGAACAAATGAGCCAAGACATCCTCTATTTATAGTGGTTCTATCACATTTCTAGGCCGACTTGTCTTCCTGGAGGATAATATCTTAAAATTATATGTTTTTTTGAGCCGACATTTCTTCTAGGGTTTTCACACATTTGTTTAGAGTTTCTCTTGCTTCCATAATATTCTATTCTAGTCAAAGGTTACATATGGAGGTTAATACCTCCTGCATCTACCATAATATCAACATCCTGAAGTCTAAATACCTCCACAAGTTTCCAATGGAGGATGGGTACAAGAAACCGTTCAAATCTTCAATCGGGTTTATTGTATGGAAATATCTTATTGTTTCTTTCCCTTTAGTGGGGCTATGGATGGTATGGAAGATTGGAAATGGGAAGAATATTATAATTGGCTCCAATCTATGGATAGGATCTAGGGAATACTACATCCTCTTAGATGCACTCATCATATCCTTTCATGAAGCGGGCATATTCTATCTGGCTAATGCGCAAGCTCAAAGTCCTGAACTTAGAGGAAGAATGGGATGGATAGATAGTATTGTGTTAAGAATGACATGTGTTTTGGTGGAATAATGGAGTCATTTCATAGCTTTCCTTTCTCAAAACCTTGTTCATTTGAACGAAGAATAGGTGGATTCTCTTTATTAGTAAAAAAACACAGGAACATGTGAGTACATTACCAAATTGGGTTATAATGTAGTCACGAAACCTAGCTTTGATGGGGACACTTGTTGTTGGTGGGGTCCCCTTTAGAAACTCCATGCCCCTTTGAAGAGTAAAATTACCATGTGGTTAGCACTCAACAAATAATTACTCACTTTGGAAGTTGGCTTGAATCGTGGGTGGATTGGGTCGATCATTTGCATTGTATGCAATTTAGAAAAGGAGACTTCTTCTCACCTTTTTTCTTGTTGTGCTTATATAGATCAGTTTGTTTCACTGGTGTCAAAGGAATTAAACATGAAATACAGTTGGTTGCATCAGGGGCTTGAAGACAACCTTCGTGCATGGATGGAAGACAAAAAAGTGAATCATTTGGAAGCTCTTACCTGTATTATGGTGAGCAATATCTAGTGGCATCGACACTATTCTATTTTCAAATACAAATTCATTCCCCCAGAGATATGTGTATCCATATATCCAATATCTAAAGGTAATTTTCGGTTAAAAGAAGATTGAAGAAAACCCACATTCCCATCATGTCGACATTTTATCAGGGTACCCCTTGAGGGTTTTTCGATGTCTCCAGCCAAGGGCACCCCTATACTTTGGTGTTTCGGTTATTTTATTTCTTAATAAATCTCATTTCATTCATTCTCACTATGCTCAAGGATGGGGTTCAAACAATCCAACGGAGTTTATCTCTCTCAAAACATTATTGTTCATTGCACAAGAAAAAGGAGTAAGAAGCTTCAAGTATTCAACAAATTTAAGATGGTGATTGATTGGCAATGCAACAAAGTTTTTGTATCATGTGTGGGATTGGTTCCATTACTACAGGACCTGAAGCATCAGTTGACCATTTTGAATGGCTATCTTTCCATCATATTTACAGAGAATTAAACACCATGACAAATAAACTCTCCAAGGAAGCTTTGTTTCTCCCAAAATGAGCCTTTGGTTTTATGAATATGTTGGTGGTGAAGATACTAAAGATATGGAGTTCTAGCTATAAAGGAGCCTGAAATATTTTTGATTTCCTGTAGAAGGGTTTTTATGGTGTCATATTATGAACGTATTTTAGTATTTTGTAGAAGGGATCTATGGTTTCATGTTATGAATGCATTTCAGTATTTTTTTGTTTTTAAGGAGCCTTAATGGCAGTATGCATATGCTTATGTATAGGTTGAACTAAATTTTAAGAAGCTTAATAAGTCGTTGTTTTCTTGGGTCGTAACATGTATATTTATACCCCATGAATATAATATTTTTTCTAAGGAAAAAAAAAATAGTTAAATTGGTTATTGTAACATCCCCCTATTATGTCATTGAAAGGGAGATTCAAAATGTAAGAAAAAGACAAAAAACCAATGTAAATTAGAAAGATCGTAACGACAACATGAAAAAAGCTAATATCATTCTATAAAAGAAATATTTTGTAATATAGAAATGGACTTTTTGGGTCGATAAATTATTGTAATATTTTTATCACATGGAATAAAGGACAAAAGGACAATTTGGTTTCCTATTTTTTAGGGAAGGTGGAGGATCTCATGGATGGTTGAAACATTTCCTCCTTAAAATCCTTGAAAGATATTTCCTCCCTAAAATCCTTAAGAAATATTTTCTCCCTAAATATCTTAGACATCCCTTTTTTAGTGAATTTGATGAGTGATCCTCTCCATGGTGGTTAAGCCTCCAAATCCTATATAATGAGGGATTTCCATGGAGGAGAGAGGAATGGAGAAGTTTAGAGATACAAAAATTATGATCTCATAAGGAAGGAAGCAAATTGGAGTTATCAAACTTATGGTCTTGGGAGCTTTGTGCAAGGGTTGGACGAGGAGGACTTGGAGAGGTTATTACGACTTCATCAATGGGTTGTAAGAATCTCTTTTGATTTCTCATTAATACATGTGCTTGGACTGTTTCCTTCAAGTTTGTGTACACTTTCATGGAATTGTCTCTTTGGATAAATCTAGATTTAAACTAATCATGGTAGAATAGGAAGTATGCTTTGTCTTCGTTGTTTATTGGATTTCAAGACTCATTAAAGGACTTGGAGATCACGCTCAAATTGGACTGAGCGAGAAAACAATTCATCAAAAGGTACTCATACTTTCTTCCTCCTATCTATTGATTAGTTAAGATATGTTTAAAGGAATGTAAGTGTTCAAAGTTAGCACCTTTCTATCTTGGTCATAGGGGTCTAATATCCAAGAGGTCATTCAACTGTTCGCAGGGGAATTTTCCTACAATAGAAATCGGCGACTCCACAAGGGATTGACATAGATTTGTCTCTCCTTCAATTGTCTCTTCCATTTTCCCACCTTTTATATCAGTTTTACTGTTTTTTTATGATCCATTACCTTTCTCCCATCTTCACTAGCAATTTCACCAATTTATGTGCATTATGGGTGAGTTTTTCTGCATTTTTTGGCTTTGTTTTTTAGGTTCTGGGAAGATCAACGCCCCCCTGTAGGCCATATCAGAGTGCTTGCGCTCCCCTACAGTTATTTACAGAGCACTGCAATTATATGTACCCTTGAGACAGGGAGCGTTGGTCTCCTTCTTGGAGGATTTTTTCCCTCTTCTGCTCAGATTGTTTTAGCCTGTTTTGTGGAATTATTTACCCAAAATCTGTATGTTGGTTTGTGAAGTTATTTAGGTTGATATTTTTTTCTTATTACTCCCTATTGTCTTGATTAGAGATTTGATTCATCTCATATTCCGAGCATAGGTATTCCTGTCTCGAAGATGGAACATATATTAATATTGTTTGATGGTTTTTGGCAGCTTCTCCCAGGTTCTCCAACTCCACACCCTTGCATTAAAGATTTGTAAAGTGTTTCAGCCATCATTATCTCTTATGACCTCACACTTTAGGGTTCATTCTGTTACACATGAAATTTTCACACCTAGTTACCTCTCCCTAAGTGTCGTAAAGTGTCATATAAGTGTCTCATACACCTCGACACCATGGAATAACCTATGTCACAATCCCTAGTCAATGTGGAGAAGGGATATATTACATGAAGGCCAAAATACAAAGTGCACATGAATTATTATTAATATTCATGAAAAAGAAAGTAATTAAGTGTGAGAATCCATCTCACATTTGGTTTCCTATTTTTTAACGAAGGTGGAGGATCTCATGGATGGTTGAAATATTTCCTCCTTAAAATCCTTGAGAGATATTTCCTCCCTAAAATCTTTAAGAAATATTTTCTCCCTAAATATCTTAGAGATCCCTTTTTTAGTGGATCTAATGAGTGATCCTCTCCATGGTGGTTAAGCCTCAAATTCCTATATAATGAGGGCTTTCCATAGAGGAAAGAGGCATGGATAAGATTAGAGATACCAAACTTATGATCTCATAAGGATGGAATCAAATTGGAGGTATCAAACTTATGGTCTTGGGAGCTTTGTGCAAGGGCTGGACGAGGAGGGCTTAGAGAGGCTGTTGCGACTTCATCAATGGTTTGTAAGTGTCTCTTTTGAGTTCTCATTAATACATGTGCTTGGCATGTTTCCTTCAAGTTTGTGTACATTTGCATGGACTTGTCTCTTTTGATAAATCTAGATTTAAACTAATCCTGGTAGAATAGGAAGTATGCTTTGTCTTCGTTGTTTATTGGATTGCAGAACTCGTTAAAGGACTTGGAGATTAAGCTCAACTTGGACTGAGTGAGGACAAAATTCATCAAAATGTACTCATACTTTCTTCCTCTTCTATATTGATTAGTTAAGCTATGTTTAAAGGAATGTCATTGTTCAAAGTTAGCACCTTTTTGTCTTGGTCATAGGGGTCTAAGATCCAAGAGGTCATTCACCTGTCCGCAATGGAATTTTCCTACAACAAACATAGGTTTTGATTTAGTTGACTAGATTTAGAAGTAGAATATTTATTAGGGTAGATTTTACTTTATTTTCTTTGGATAAAAAATCTAGTGGCAATCGGGCCCACATACAGGTTGAATTTGGCTACCCCAAATGAGAGAGATTCTAATTGGAGCTCTCCATCAGGCATTCTCCCTTACTATTGTCATACGCCATTTTATCCCATCAATATAATTGGCGCTAGAAGGAGGGCCATCCTAAAAATGAATGGTTAATGAAGAATTGTTCAATCCTAATTATATACATTCTACTCCATGAAAAAATCCCACTTAGTACAGTGTACCTCACACCCCTTACCTTGAGAAAACCCTAGACATGTAGCCTACTTTAGTTCCTACACCTACTCAATTCTCAAATCATCAGAGTGCATTCCAACTCAATCCCACAACATCAAGTTCTCCCGTATTAGAGGTTGTTGAAATTGCTCAAATGGTCCAACGCTCATGTTCCCTAACTCGAACTTGGAGTAAAGAAACTATATGAAAACCTATTAAATTTCCTCTCCCCGAGAGATATAGACAACCCAAAACTAAAATACCAACCAATGTCAGTTTTCCAACTAAAATTAGTAGTACGATTGTCACAACCCCTAATTATCGCCTTTTGAACATATTTAAGGGAGTACAATATTCTGTTGAGGTAGGTCTAGAAGCATATTTAACTATTAGTTTTGGTGGACACTTCCCCCTAATTCTCCTCTTGTTAATCCTAGAGATTCTTTTGAAGAAGACTATTTAGAACAAGAACCCCTAGAAAACCCTTAAGAAAATAGTCCCAGAGGAAATATGTCCAACCCTAATGATAAAATACATTGGCTCAACCAAGATGTAGTTGTTGTTCTCAGGGATGTACATCCTTTACCTAAGCATCCTGAGAAATTCATTCCAAAATTTGACCATGATAAAAAAAGAGTATGTTGATAACCACATTAATAAATTCATGCTTGTTGTTAGATTAATGATCGTTGAACACAAAGATGTGGTATGTAGATTATTCCCTTACACTTTTGAAGGAAAATATTCAACTTGGTACTTTTCTCTTATACAAGGATCAATCACAAGTTGGGAGGATTTTGAAACTGTTTTTTCAAACAAATTTGGAGATGAAAAAATCCCAATAGTTTTGGTTTTGGAATTATCTAGAATTAAAATGGATCCTAAAGAAAAAATCAAAGATTTCTACCATTAAGAAATAAAATTTCAGATACTTCTAAACATGTTGTTGATGTGTCCATTGAATTTTACACTTCAGCTTGCTAGTCACCATTTCCATGTTTGTTAAAAAATCCAAGAAAGATTCCCTAGAAGTGACTTTTAAAGAGGAAATAAAAGTCGAAAAAGATATGCTTAGTTTTAAGGGTGACCCAAGGTTAGAAAATGAACAAGGTGAATCTTCTGGAAAAAAAGGAAACTCTTGAAGCGATAACTCCTTTTGATAAAAAAACATAAAGATTCCATACACATGGAAATTTTGCAAAGAGTTGTAAAAATGCTTTCAAATGAAATTGTAGATATAAAAAAAATATGGTGAAGGCTCATCCATCAAAAATTATTTCAAATCTCCTTTTAAAAATAATTTTTCCTCCAACAAACAAAACTTCTCCACCTACTAACAGAATTAATGTGGAAGATTTTTTCAATATATTCAAAGATCTTACTTCTGGAGGAGAACCCTTCTCAGGTAGTGTTGAGGGGTCATAATTCCCTTTGATTCAACAGTAGGAATTGTACTTGTCAATGAGGCCCAATTAGACTCTTCAACATTTAATAGTAGTATAATTCTCTAAATCAATGATTCGACATTAGACTCTTCAACATTTAATAGTAGTATAATTCTCTTAAACCAATTGATTCACAAGTCTGTAAGGCTTTAATTAGTTGATATATATATATATATATATATATATGTTATATATATATATATATATATATATATATATATATATATATATTCTCCCTTCCAAATATTTCTCCTAATAAAGCAGTTCTCCTTTGGGTTATTTTACCATATTTTTATAATGTATTGAAAGACAAGTAATAATAACGGAAAAAATGATCTATCTCAGAGAAGACCGGGCATTGGGATAACCTTTGTGCCCCGGTATGAAGACAACAACTACGTCAAGTTCAGATTAGCAATAATACCATCACTTTTCTAGACCATTTGATATCATTTGAGAGAAAGTTTGAAAAAGAGTACACATGCAATATAATAGAGGCTAGAGAATAATTCCACCACACCCTACTTGTTGATTAATTTGGTTGGTTGTCATTGATGTCAACCCTTGAAGCAATTATGGTAGAAAATTTTGGCAGCCCCAATAGTATGGTTAAGGGACTTAATTTTGTTTGAGGTATATAGGTATGAAGATCAGTGTATTTGTAGGTAAGACTATTCTATATGGATAGTACATGTTGTGCCATTTCCGGTGATATGTGGAACGTCACACAACTCCTCACAGTTAGATATTTATGGCCTTGTGAAGTTGGAGAACCCTCGTGAGTTATCTAGAAGCCCCTAGGGGGGCAAAGAATCGTGTATTAGTGTATAGTCTCTTTGACTAGTTCTTGAAGATCTTGATATTGATTAGTTTAATCTAATTTTGGGGACATTGTGCATATGGGAATGATAAATGTTTTCTCCTTCTCGTAATATATCTTTCAGGGAAGTGAAATATTTGCATTCTCATTTCTTTGCATTGTTTAGAGTCGGTCAAAACATCATTTAGTCCATGCCATTTTCGTCTTGAATAAACAACATCCTTAAAAATCAAGCGCTAAACTAAAATTTATTAGACATTTTTACATTTTCTGGTAGCAAACCTACATTATCTTAGGCTGTAGGGATTTGGAATAGGTTGAAAGGATAACTTTCAAAAGTTGTCAAACAAACTTAGCATCTTGCAATAGGGAGATAAAATCCAATTTTCGTATAAGCATAGTTGGGATCCCCCTCTCACACAAGGGTTATGCATGAGGTCGTGTTTGGGAGAGCAACGAACATTATCCCTCCATGGTTTAATCATTCGTAGTAGTCAGATCGTATATCGGGGGTTATTATTGAGGTCCAACTGTCTTCATTTGGTCTCGATGCTTCATTAATTTTGAATCCATTCGGGGTCCTATGGATTTCTATCGGTCCACTTGTCCTCATTTCTCTCGAAGGATTTTGGACTTGTTATCCTTCCCATACGTTCAGACTCAACTGTCGACAGTACCCACCCAGAGGCTGGCTTCGAATTGGTGACCTTAGTAGCCATAATATTTAGGGTCTTTACACAAGGTGACGATGAAAGGAAGTCTTCACTATACCTGGAAGAGACGTTGGTCAAACTAACTCGGGATCCTTGGAGGGTAAATCCACATTAATTGTGTGGCACTAAGGTGTAAGTATGTTAAGAAGATCGCCAAAGTAACTGATCCACCCGCTCTATCCCAGCCCCTTCCTATATTGATCTCACGATGTTGGATTTCATCACCAACTAGTGGTTTCATTGTGGGAAGGTTTGTTTGATTGTTTGCTTCTCATATTTGTAGCATGTGTTGTTTATTTTCCTTAGTGTACCTTAGGTCGAGTGAGTGTTAATGGAATCAACTCCTAGGAGTACCAACAAGGGAACCCCTTTTCCCAGGGAACCTTTCACCTTTCCTTCTTTTGGAAACATTGGTCCTCCATGCATTGCCACACTGAGTCTTTTGGGACTCACGATCGGATTATCAGTTTGGTTGTTCCCCACTCCGGTGATCTCGAATCTTCCTAGTTATTTGAATGCACCTAATGATTCAAATGTAAGTACACCACCCACAGATCAACCTCATGTCGACTTTTCGCCTTCTTCACTCGTTAAGTCTCATTCCCTTTCTCCTTCTTCGCCTAGTGAAATATCTAAAGCAAGTAGCCAAGTTGATAAGAATAAGAAGAAGAACCTGAAATGGACCAAGCCTCCAACCACATCAGATGTTGGATCCAAGCTACCAACTACTGTTAATCATACTGGGAGTGTTGATGAGGTTGACAAGATTAAAACGAAAAATATGAAACCCAAATTCCCTTGCAATCTATGTAAGGGTGACCACTTTTTGAGGGATTTCCCTGGTCTTCCCAAGGTCTTAGAAATGTGGTATTCCATGTCATCAAACCCTGTTGGACATGCTGGTGATGCCCCGTCATCTAGTGACGTTAAGGTTTGTAATAAGAAGACAACTGTCAAATTTCCTTGCATGTTATGCGAAGGTGATCATTACTCTCACCTTTGTCCTCGAATGGACAAGGCTTATTCTCATTTGGAAAAGATTCAACCTCCAACTGATTATCGTAATATTCCTCCCAACCCATCATTAGTTGATGGAATGGTCAATCTGGTTCCATCCTCGGTCAGTCTGGTTGATCAGGTGGTCAATCTAGTTTCATCCTCGATTAAACCACTAACCAAAGTAGTTGATCGAGTTTCTTCATTGATCAACCCCACTTTTCATCTGAAAAGTGAAACCCAAGTGATTGATCTAGTCCCTTCATCGGTCAATCCTACCCTTCATCCGAAGAGTTCCAAAGTGGTCGATCCAGTTTCGCCATCGATCGATCCCACTCCTCCCTTGAGGACTGCCAAAGTGGTTGCTCTAATTACATCAACGATCAATCCCACTCCTCCTCTGAAGAGTGCCAAAGTGGTTGATCTGATCCCATCATCAGTTGATCCTATTCTCCCTATAGAGAGGAAACCCGATACTCCCCATGTTTTTCTCATTGATACAGAATCTATCGTGTTGGGGAGAATTCCTCTTTATCCCGTGAAACCCCCTCCAAGTAATGAGGTCATCCTTTTTTATTGGGGTGTGCTAAGTGGACCTCGTCTTCCCTCTCACATCCCTTTCAATATTATAGTACAGGTTTGTGGTCGGGAAGTTCCTCAGACGCTGATAGATGAAGGTGCATCCATTAGTATTTTATCCTATATTTTTTGGCAAGGTTTGGGTTATCCTCATCTTGTACCAGCTACGCAGAATATGTTAGCTTTTAACAGAAGAACCAGACACCCTTTAGGATTCCTTCCTCGGATTTTGGTAACTTTGGGAGGGAAAAATGTCTTTATTGATGTTATGGTAGTCCAGGACCCCTTGGATTTCGATTTACTCCTTGGGCGAGATCATGTCTATGCCATGAAAGCTATTGTGTCCACTCTTTTTTGTGTGATATCTTTCCCTCACGATGGAAGAATTGTGGCTATTGATCAACTTTCATTTATTGGTCTTGACTTGATTACCAACTCAATGACCTCCCTAAATGGCTCTTATATGCATATTGTATTTCCCCCGCCACAGGTCAATTATGTGGAGTTATCTCCCATGCCTTCAGTTGTCAATGAAGATGAGCCTCTCCCTATAAGATTATCCTCTTATGACTTAGATTTGGTAGTTGAGATGGTGATATCTTCAATAGGGCTAGTAGGGAATGAACTCCTTACCCCTGTCACGGCCCTTGACATATGTTCCTTCCAAAACATTATTCTTCCATCCAATGAAGATATCTTGGAATCCATGACCAAGTTTTTTCCCTTGAAATGGTTTCATTCCAAAGCATTATCCTCTTGGAAGCCTTGATTAAGCGGAGCTACAAGCATAGTTTTTCTTCTATGTGGCAAGCTCATTAAAAAATGAAACAAAGGTTACGAGCATAGTTTTTCCTCTCTGTAGCAAGCTCATTAAAAAATGAAACAGAAATCTTGGAATTGAACATGGAACCTTGAGCATAGTTTTTCTTCTCTATGGAAATCTCATTAATAAATTAAACAGAGATCCTGAGAACAGTTCTTTTCCTATATCAAGCTCGTTAAAAAATGAAACATTCACCTCTCCCATCAAGTCGAGTCTTTATATAGATCTTGTAGATGTCAAGTCGAGTCTTCGTTAGGTCTTGTATTTGAACCATCATTTCATCCACCTGTATCCTTTTTCTCCATCTAGTACAGAAATTGGTGACAACCTCAAAGTCGGTGAATGAATTGAATCTTGGGGGGGCATGTCTCTAGCCTTTGATTATCATTCTGGAGTTAAGCTGCTAGTTTTTCTAGTTGGGGGCAGAGTAACAACCATCCATGGGTATCCCTACCTTTGGAAATTACGTTGGTAATTTACAAGCATAAGTTTAATTTTGTTTCAAACTTGTGTAAAAATGAAACCAATACCGAGCTTAGTCTTTTTTATTTCTCACACTCGTAAATACATGAGAATGTAACTGAGTAGACTTTTATCACTTTTTTGGACTCGTAAAGGTTATACGAAAAAGGAACCCCCTGGAGTCTCCTTTAAGCTCTTTTTCAGACTCTTTAAACATGAAACAATTTCCAAGTGATCTTTCTTCCTTTCACACTCATTAAAAGGTTTGAAAGGGCGTATTTCGAGTGGTATTTTATCTCTTTTTCGGCCTCGCGAGACTAAAATTACGAAAAAAGACAACCCTGGATTCACCTTTAAGTTATTTTCAAACTTCCTAAACATGAAAAACCACTAAGTTTTCCTTCTCTGGACTCGATAAACTACACATTGAAGGACCCATATGGGGACGAACCCTTACTTCTTCCAGTTCGTTAAACAAAGGAAGAGGAAATTACCGAAGGTGAGTTATATCGAGCATGTGTTATCCTCCTCGAGCTCATTAAATTAAAAAGAGGTACTCATCTATCTGGGTGGGGGGGAAATTGAAGGAAGTGGGTCAAGTTTTTGAGAATCCTTTATGGCAACTTGTGTCGCCCTTGAACATGGCACCTATTTGCGTCTTGTCTTATAGTTGGGTAATCCACTTGTCTCTAAGTCATACCAATTCCATGTGTCGCCATACTTTTTCATCCAGTCGAAGAATGCTCCTATTGTCATCACATTACATTTTGGTACTCGTCGAGTCAATGCTGCCAAGTCAGTCGCCGTGCCTCATCATGTTCAAGGGAAGTTTCACTTCAAACCATCCATTTGCAGTATTACCAATTTCCATTTCCTGTGTCATTCCATAGTCATTTGATTCATCATCTTACATCATCGCCATATTCTCCAACCATACCTTGGCGGCTGCATCGTCTGGGGCACCAAAACAATCGGGAAATTTGGCTTTCTTGAGTTCGTGGTGAATGCTACCAGTACCAACTGGAGGGCGCAGTGGACCCTCAGGGGGTGTCGGTGCCCTAGCCTCATCTTTGTCTAAATGGTTGATCAGTGCCTCAGACATGCGCTAAAAATACCTCATCATCCCAACCACATCACCCACCGCTATCTTCTCCTACCCGACAACCTGTTCATATCCCTGGGGGTTAGACCCCTCAGGCATGGATGTTGCTGGAGGCATCGCGCCTCCTCCCCTAGCACCTCGTCGTCTACCTCTGTGACATCCTCTAACCATGATTACCTGCACGAATACAACTCAACTTAATTAGCAACATTATAATCAAATATCATATCAACGAAAGTCGTAGTGATCCCAAGTCGCGAGTTGGACCTAGCTCTGATACCATATGTAACGGCCCCATCTTTACGACTACAAATGAAGCAGCAATGCAATTTTATTTTATTTTGTTTAGGAAAGAAGGTGACAACAAAGGAAAAGAAAATGCAAGCCAATACACGACTTCGTCCACAACCCAAACCATTTATCAAGTCTAAATTGGTCAATATTTACAATCTAATTTAGCATTAAATACAGATCTAATTTAACCATCCTAAATTACAAAGTCAGTGATTTACAAATCTAACTTAACATGATATACAAATCTAATTTAGCGAGTCTAAATTACCAATTTAGACAATAACTCTATATCAAATTAACATTAATCACATGTCTAATTTTAACAAGTCTAAACTACTAATAGTTAATAATTTGCATTTCTAATTTAACCTTAATACAAATCTAATTCGCAAATCTAAAATTTCAAATTAGACATTAATTACAAATCAAATCTAATATTAACACAATCTGATTTTAGCAATACCAATATATAAACAACATTCACGATATCGAGTATAAATCTTATGATTATAATGCTAGTAACGAATTAAATTCCAACACACTGTCTAGCCATAACAACAATATTAAGGTTTTACTAGCTGTCCATTACACATTACGTTGTTGGGTAAAAACAAGTTTGACAGTAAACGAAATTAACTTTTCCTTAAAAACGCCCTTGCTGGAAAATCAAGGCATGAATTGCTGACAGTAAGGTGAGGATGTTGTCAGACATGAAATCAATCACCTTCAAGGTAGATGTTATTTCCATGTTGTCTTTAATCATAAAAGGTTGTGCCTAACATAAATTTACAGTCATGAATAAATCAATGGCAATCATACCTCTGTCAATCCAATAAATTTATGTCACACACATTAAAGAGTTGTTGTCAAGGAAACTAAACCACAGTGATGTACCACTACAACGCCCAGACATTAAGACGGACGCCCAGGCAATGAAACGTTGTGGCCCATCACCAAGTCGTGGTCAAATGGGAAGGAAATCGCGACGTTGATCATCATGTTAGTTGGGTTAATTCGCATGGATTGTAATAAAAATTGCATAGAAAGAAACGCCAGCCAGGTGTAAGAAAGATGCAGGGAATAAATTCACCCTTAAATCCGATTGAAAGCAAAGGAAAAATTGCATTCCAATAGTCGAAAACAAAACGCATTTCTAAGGCTAAGAGGTTAAAGAAAATGAAGTCCAAGCAGAGGGGCAATTCACCAGGTAAACAAGCAACAATTGTTGTCTTTAAAAATGGCAAAATTGTCAAAGCAATCTATCTAGCAATGACGACGCCTTCAATAAAAAAAATGCAAAACAATATGTCCAGCATTAAAAACGCATTCAATATGTAAAAACGCAGAGCAATAATTCAGCAATGGTCATGCCTTCAATATATAAATTCCCAGAGCAATATATCCATCAATCAAAAGAAATCCACTTCTATTCAAGCCCAAATTCGTTGTCAAACGGCATATGAACACCAGCCTTCAATGAAAAAATTTGTTGCCATCCAAGGCACTAATTCGCTATAAAACGCAGTCGTAAGGATATATAAAAATGCCTAGATGAAGTGTGGGTTAAAGTGTGGAAAGTTCATGGTTGAAATAATGGAAATGGAAGACCATAAAAAGGGTAATCCATGTGAAATGAAAACTGAAATTTGCATGCAGATCCACTACCAATCCATCAAGCAACCACCAGAAAAATTTCACTATGTAACTGAGAGAAATGCATGCATTTGTATAACATTGAAAATATATATAAAACTAGCAGCCCTATCATAAGAAAGAGTGCAGACATATCAACAATTGTA
This sequence comes from Picea sitchensis, assembly GCA_010110895.2. Taxonomy (NCBI): domain Eukaryota; kingdom Viridiplantae; phylum Streptophyta; class Pinopsida; order Pinales; family Pinaceae; genus Picea; species Picea sitchensis. Next base: position 45,299 of record SNQJ01S0008832.1, on the reverse strand, counting down.
GGCATATAAAATTTTGTTATCCATGATAAGGCAACCTTAAGAACAAATCATTGTCCACTGTAAGCCACGTGGTTGTTCAATAAATCTATCAATCCACATGCAAACAATCCAAAACGCAGATATTGGGCCTTCAACTCAGAGGTTATCAATCAAGGAAAAATAGCGATAATATTTCAAGGAAACGCGAGGGTTTTAGAGTTTAAGCAATCAAACGCAGAGGTACTCAATTTCCAGAAGGCGCAATGACCATCAATCAACCAAGGAAAATCAATAGGGGTAGACGAATGGGAAAACACATCCTTCGCTCATCATCCATGCATAGAAAATCAAGGCGTTGGGATCTATAGGTCTATTAACACCGAAGTGACGATCGTCGATCCATCTCCTGGCCGACTTCTCAGGTGTGGAATGATGAGATAGGGACGAGGACAAAGACTAGGCGTAAACTCTTCTAAAAAATCAATTAAAACCAACAGGACAGTCACAGCATCAAGGATCGAATGCCAAGGGAATCAAGTCAAGTAGCGAGCTTAAGGCTATGGGGAAATTTAATTTCTCGATTGAAATGTTGAGTCAAACATTTTCTTTACCCATTTAAAAATACAGAAATGAATGCATAATATATAATAATAGTCTACCATGCAAAATCAAGTAAACGTACCATAGCCCAAGTTGTCTTCTCTGATTCATTGTCCCCCGCGCTCCGTGCAGCTCCTGCTTGTCAACTGATGAGAATTCACCGGTACCTCCCAGCCAACGCTAGGGTTACTCTTCTTCCCCATTATCCCCCCGAGCTGCAAAGGGGCCACGCACACTAACCAGAGAACAGCGAGCTCACAACTCACCTCGCAAGGTTGAGCTACCACTCCTCACCAAGTTGGGTATCCCAACTCCCACAAGCTAAGTCAGTCAAGTCTAAATTTCTACAGTGTAACGTTACACATAACAGAACCCATCCATCAGCCTCCTCCTCCCTCCTTTATATAGAGTTTCTAAGTCATTTACCATCCTAAAATCCCATTTAATTTATTGTTCAATAATTTAATTCATAAAAATCCTCCCTGTACATGTGTCACCCATCCCTTTCATTGCACCATAAATTAATTTCATTAATTAATTAATTTCTCCTATTTCTCTCACCTACCTAAAAGCAGTCCTAGAATCGCTCCTAGGTGTCCCCATATTCCATTACACATTTTAATGACTTACCCCCTTACTAAATCACTAGTTGAGTTCAATTTAGAAAGTTCTTAAATGCAAGATACCTTATTAAGTTGGTATTTCTTCTTTTTCCTTATGTTTCCCTTTCTCTTTATATTTCCCACTTTTTCCTAGTTCCTAATTCTTTTAAGTTTCCCTGTTTCCCTTTTCATTTAAAACTCAAAATGGAAAGTGTAGAAAATTACCTTTTCCCCTTTTTCTTTTTAATTAATAAATTTTAATTAGCATATGTGACAAACAATTAATTTCCATTTAAAATTTTAAATCCCTCGATAATTTGATTTTAATAATTTAATCGAGTTTCTTACCCCCCTTTGTGACATGGTTAAAGATGATTATTATTATTTTATTTTATTTTTTTTATAAATATATATTTTTTATCACATGTATCACTTAGACCTAGATTTTAATTTTTGAGGTTGGGCGACATTTTATTAGGGAAATTGTTTTTAAATCTTCCTTATCACATTATTCATTCTAAGGCCATCTAGGTTTATTCATTTAATATTTAACAACGCGACGTTCCCTTCAGGATGCACTAGGTGCTCCAAGGGTTCCACTCGTCTCATTCTGTTTTCCTTGCATGGCGTGCCCTTCAGGATGCACTACGTGCTCCAAGGGTGCCACTTGCCTCTTTCCATTTTTCTTGCGCAACGTGCCCTTCAGGATGCACTACATGCTCCAAGGGTTCCATTTGCCTCTTGACTGACTTGGTAGACATCAAAAACCCTTGGAGTCAATACTCTGCCAGGTGATCTTATGGGAGACTAAGGGCCTCTAAGGAATAAGTCCCATGCCCCTTAGAATCATCGTGAGCAACTATCGTAGTCGGCCCTCAAGGCATCGTGGGTGTTCTCGAACTAGGTAATCGTTAACCTACAGTTCGAGCCACGACGGGAGTGCTAGTAGGTTGTGGCAGGGTTGTTTTCCACACCTCTCCCTCAACATCTATTGTTATCATGCGTGACCCCTCTATTCCACATGTGAGTCTGGTCGGAAAGCTATCGTCATCCTGCATCATCAACGAATCATATCATAAATAATATACATAATCATATCATCTAGTCAGATGCACAAATGTCATATATACAACAATAAAACCCCAACAGTCCACTCCCTGACTTGATTTAGAGTCCAAGGGGTTTCATCGATGCCTCTACATCCTCGAGGTCCAAAATCCTTCACACTCAGGAAAACCGAGTCAATATCACTTGTTTATGTCAATATAGAAAAATAACATGTCATCAATTCATAACGCCTCATAATCATAATCAAATTCCCAATAGTACAATAATCTGGATCACTTGCAAGAATGTGTCCTCAAAGAATAAGTTCTCTCAGTGTGCGCAAGAGTGGGATGTTATATACACCCCCTCTTGGTCTAAAATTCGTCCTGAAGTTTCACAGTATATAAGTGCTGAAATAACGTGTATCACAGTATCATAAGTCTATCTATCCAACAAAAATGGAAATTGTTGGCACATATCATATGCGTCCTCCCAGGTCGTCGAGTGCGAACTATAGTTGTCCCACTGGACCTTGACCTGATCTACTATTCGACATCGTAGCTATCGAATGCGATGATCGAGGATGCGGACCGGCTTAGTCGTGAGTGCCCCCTCATCTGATACCTATAAGGAACTCATGTCAATAACATGTGTAGGATCATTAATATAATGTCTCAAAACAGATATGTGAAAAACATCGTGCATACGCCTCAAAGAATCAGGCAAGGCTAGTTAATAGGCCACGGGCCCCTTCCTCTCCATAATGTTGAAAGGTCCCATGAACCTAGGAGAGAGTTTACCTCCCTTTCCAAACTTGACTGAACTATTATGCGGTTTTACCCACAAGAATACTCAATTGCCAACTTCATAACTACGGTCAACACGGTGCGCATTGGCATAACTCTTCTACCGATCCTGCGTTTCTTTAATCCCTTGTCTTATTGTTTTCATTTTCTCTTCCATTTCTTGGATCACTTTTGGTTCCACTAGGACCCTATCCTTAAGCCAATCCCAACTCAAAGTCATCTGACATAGTCTCCCGTAAAGAAACTCAAAAGGCGTCATCTTAATGGTGCTTTGGTAACTGTTGTTATAAGCGAATTCCACCAGTGGCAAGAATTATTCCCACCGCTTTTGTTGGTCCATCACGTACATGCACAACATGTCCTCCAAGGTCTGGTTCATTTGTTCGGTCTCCCATCAGTCTCCGGGTGATACGCAGTACTAAAGTTAAGTTGGGTTCACAAGGCCTCTTGGAAACTGGTCCAAAATCGCCCAGTAAACACTGATCCTTGATCATATATAATCCTCTTAGGCACGCCATGCAGCCTCACAATACCATTGATGAAAACTCTAGCTATTTTAGGTGTCTGATACGTCGTACGCACCGGAATAAAATGAGCACTCTTCGTCATAGTGTCGACTACTACGAAAATCGAGTCGTGTTTCCTTGTCGTCAGTGGAAATCCAACAATAAAATCCATTGAAATAACTTCCCATTTCGATTCCGGAATAGCGTGTGGTTGTAGTAATTTAGTTGGATGTCTATGTTCGGCCTTTACCTGTTGACATTCTAGACATCTCGTCACATAGTTGACTATGTCTTCCTTCAATCCTTTCCAGAAGAATAAGGGGTTAAGGTCCGCCCTCATCTTCGTCACTCTCGGGTGAGCCATGTATACTTACATATGATCCTCGTTTAGGATCAAGCTCCTCAACTCGTCATTCGGTGGTACATAAATCTGATTTTTAAACCTCAATAATCGAGCATCGTCAAATGTAAATCCTTCAAATCTTGGTACCATCATTGTGTTTTGTCTGATAATCTCCCACAGTAGTGGGTCCGGCTGATACAGATGATCTAGTCCTCTCCACTGGGCAGTCACACTAGTAGTGTGGCTCCCCACATGTACAACACCCCTTCTTCAGTCCAGAACTTTTGGTACCCGAAGTAGAAGATGACGACCCACTAGCCTGGAATCCTGGTCTATTTTGTTGAAAAGGACTAAACTGCTGCTAATGCAGTCGATGTTGTTGTTGATGTTGTGGTCCCCGATAAGGTGTCCACTACTGAGGCACTAGTCCCCGAGGTGTAGTGAAAGTGGATCCCCTCTGGAAGCCACGATCTCATGGTGTATGTCTAGCTGGTGTTTGATGCGGCTGCGCACCAGATGACACATGCCCTGCTGATCTCACTGGAGTCCTTCTCTGACCCCCGCTGATAAGCTCCTCCTCTGTTATGAGGGCCTTCTGAATGGGATCATGAAAGGTCCGAGGCATCAGAATCCTAACATTTGCGCGTATGCTACCATTAAGGTCAAACATGAACTTGTTGACCTTAAGTTTCTCAGTGTTAATATGCGGAGCATACCAAAGAAGCTCCATAAAACGGGCCTCGTACTCGGGCACCGTACGGCCACCCTGTCATAAGGCGTTGAACTCATTGAGTTGACGCTCAATGAATTCCTCTGATAGGTACCTCTCTCAGAACCGTCCCTCAAACAGTTCTTGTTATCGCTCAGTTTTTATTTTAGGTCACAGGCTATAGGATAGAGGACAAACTGGCGTAACAGGAACCTTCCCCACCCAATGTCACCTCGATGGGGAGGTTCTTTCTATTTAGGGAGGTTAGCCCAGGGGAGACGTCCCTTGTAACTTGGGGTTTGAAGAGGAAAAGGATACAAGGTCAAGTGTTAAGCTTTCCCTCCTCGCAGGTTACCACCAGTATCAGATAGTCCGGCTAATCAGCCAATAAAAGAAGTATAGGCCCTGTTGAAAACACCTGCCCAGAACAAGATAATAACAACACAATATATATATTTGCAGGCTATAACTCAAAGGGTTAGTACTTCTTTAACTATCTGATTTCATTTAATAAGCAATGCAATAGATACAAGATGAAAGTCAACATTTTGTTAATTACCCTAAGAGAGATCATCAATTCATCAATATCTATCCAAATGACCAAGCCAACAGTATATTCAATCAATGATATGTTCAATAAATTCTTGACGTCATCATTCAATTGCTTATAAGAGTCAAAATCTTGATGCATCAACTATGACGTCAACCTAGGTTAGCAACGTTAGGGTTAGTTAGTTAGGGTTTCAGAAATTAAAGTTTAAAAGGTGTTTTTGTACACTAGAGGCTCAACGTTGGAGATCTAACCAGTGCCTTAGGGTATATGGAGTCAAAAGTAAGGGCACAAGGTCTCGGGAGGATAAAAATTTAGAGACTAGAAGGTAGGGTTCTATGGTGCTGCAAAGGCAGGGCCCTAGAATCAAAACCCTAGGGGAAAGAGGCTCACTCCGGTGT
>SNQJ01S0008831.1:138468-152366 GCA_010110895.2 Picea sitchensis | reverse complement strand
CTTAACCATGCAATTCGACCAAGGAGGCCACCAATATAAATTTCGAGGCATCACTGCTGGTTCACCTGAGATCATCAGTTCTCATCGCATGGAAAAACTGCTCAAAAAATGTCATTCGGGTGTCATAGCCCAACTCCATGCCATACAAGCCACAGAGACACCACCAGTACCCCACGACCTCCAAGCCCTCCTTTCTAAACATCAAACAGTGTTTTCAACTCCCCAAGGACTCCCCCCTTCCCGCGGTGCCCATGATCATTCCATTCCCCTTGTCCCAGGAAGCCTTCCCCCCAATATACGTCCATATCGCCACCCCTTTGCACAAAAAAATGAAATTGAAAAAATGGTCCAGGAACTCCTTACTGCTGGAGTCATCTGTCCTAGTACGAGCCCTTAATCCTCTCCAGTTGTTATGGTACTGAAGAAAGAAGGTTCTTGGAGAATGTGTCCTGACTTCCGTTCTCTCAACAAACTAACCATCAAATACAAATTTCCCATTCCTGTCATTGATGACCTTCTGGATGAATTGAGTGGCGCCCAATTCTTTACCAAACTTGATCTTCGCTCAGGCTATCACCAGATACGCATGAAAGAGGCCGACATTTCCAAGACAACCTTTCGCACTCATGAGGGCCACTATGATTTTTTGGCCATGCCCTTTGGCTTGTGTAACGCCCCCTCCACCTTCCAGAGCCTCATGAACCATGCCTTCCGCCCTTTTCTCCGTCATTTTGTCCTAGTTTTCTTTGATGATATCCTCATATATAGAAAAACCTAGACAGACCATCTTAATCATGTGGATCAAGTTCTCCGCCTACTCTCTCAGCACGAGATTTTCCTGAAACAGTCCAAATGTTCTTTTGGTGCCTCCGAAGTAGAATACTTGGGTCATCTGGTGGGAAAGGATGGCGTTAGGGTGGACCCGAGAAAGATTGAAGCTATGCAAGACTAGCCGCACCCAAAGACTCTCAAAATATTGCGTGGATTTTTGGGCCTCACAGGGTACTATCACAAGTTCGTTAAGAACTATGGAAAGATTGCAGCACCCCTCACGGCTCTCCTAAAAAAGAACTCTTTCACTTGGACTCCAACAGTTGCTCAAGATTTTCAAACCTTGAAGACGACCATGTGCACCACTCCGGTTCTGGCCCTTCCTGACTTCACAAAGACTTTTGTGTTGGAATGTGACACCTCAGGGAAAGGAATTGGTGTTGTCCTTATGCAAGAGGGTCGACCTTTGGCCTTCACTAGCAAGCAACTGTCTGAAAAGAATCTAGGAAATCCCATTTATGAAAAAGAAATGTTGGCGATTATGCATGTCATTGAGTCGTGGTGTTCGTATCTCTTGGGAAAACACTTCCAAATAAAGACAGACCATCAAAGCCTAAAGTACTTTCTGGAACAACGCATTTCCTCCCAGGAACAACGAAAATGCGTGACTAAGCTATTTGGATATGATTATGAGATCATTTACAAGAAGGGCAGAGACAATTTCGTGGCGGATGCACTGTCCCAAAAATATGAAGACGAGGGATCTCGTTTTTCTCTTTCCTTCATTGTACCTGATTGGCTCCAAGTTGTGCGCCAGGAATGGCTTCAAGATCCCAAAAGTTCGCATATGATCCAGAAACTACAGAACAAGGCTCCGGCTCCCCTAGGATACTCCTGGCTCCAAGATGAGCTTCAATACAAAGGTTGCTTGTATTGAAGTAAACAATCCAAGCTCAAATCCACAGTGCTTTATGAGCTTCATGCTACACCCACAGCGGGGCACTCAGGGTTCACCAAAACATATGACCGAGTCAAACGCTCTTTTTTCTGGGATGGTATGAAACAAGACATACGTAAGTGCATTAAGTTTGTGGCTGAATGTGAATGTGTCAGCAACAAGGGAAAATAGTCAAATCTGAGGGCACCCTCCAACCGCTTCGATTCCCCACATATTTGGAAAGATATCTCTATGGACTTTATTGCAGGCTTACCCAAATCGGAATAAACTAGTCATAATGGTGGTGGTGGATGCCTTTCCAAGTATGCTCATTTTTGAGCTCTTTCCCACCCATTTACTGCATCCACGGTGGCTCAACTTTCATGGACCAGGTCTTCTGGCTACATGGCATGCAGCACTCTATTGTTTATGATCGAGACCCAACTTTCACAAGCAATTTTTGGCAAGAATTGTTTAATATACAAGGCACACAATTGCATCACCAACACAACTTATCATCCCCAAGCGGATGGTCAAACAGAAGTTTTTCAACAAATGTTTGGAAACATATACGAGGTGCTTTGCCACCGAGGAAAAACAACGCGATTAAAACCAATGGTTGCCTGGCGGAATGGTGGTACAACACCACATACCAGACACAGCCACTCGCGTGACATCCCGATTATATGGACGCAAGCCACCTTCAATTCTCTCATGCGTGCCGGTGCCCACCGAAGGTCCGGTTGACCAAAACACTACAGTTCAGGGACATGCATTCATACTTTTAAAGAGAACTTGGTTATGGCCGAGAATAGAATGAAGCAACAAGCGGATCAAGATTAGCTATGAACGTCAATTTACTGAAGGGGATCAGATTGTTTCTGCAGTCGCAGCCATATAAGCAAACTTCCCTCAAAGGCCGAGCATAAATTCGTGAATCAATTAATCAATCGATCAATCTATCTATAGCGAAGAGGTGATTGGAACCCGGTGCCAAATTCAAACTAACCTTCGAGAGTTAGCTGAAGAAGGCTCCACATTTATTTCTGACCAAAAGAAGTTTTGGACCAGCATGAGCGTCACCTGTGTCAGAGAACCATCGAGGAAGTGCTAGTGCAGTGGAAAGACATGACTCGGCGGATACCCGCTTGAGAGACCAACTACCATTTCTGCGGCCCAGTTTCCACATCTCAAGCCTTGAGGACAAGGTTATTTTTAAAAGGGGCCGAACATGTTAATGTTCTAACCCGCACATGGGTAGATCAATGTATTCCGATGTAATAAATGTCAATAATTGTAAAGGCCTTTCAATAAAATAGAATAAGGGATGTAAAGAGACCACAATAGAAGCTTAGAAGCTTCTAGAAACAATTCTCAAGTGTGTGGGACAAGTCTCATATCAGTTAGCTCTGCCCAGTCAGTCAAAGCTACATCCTGTTTTTCATGTTTCATGCTTGAAGAAGGTGATTGGAACCAGGTGCCAAATTCAAACTAACCTTCCAGAGTTAGCTGAAGAAGGCTCCATTTGGCTACAGCCAAAAGAAGTTTTGGACCAGCATGAGCGTCACCTGTGTCAGAGAACCATCAAGGAAGTGCTAGTACAGTGGAAAGACATGACTCCAGCAGATGCCACTTGGGAACCAACTACCATTCTGCAGCAGTTTCCACATCTCAAGCCTTGAGGACAAGGTTATTTTTAAGCGGGCGAACATGTTAAGGTCCTAACCCGCACATAGGTAGATCAATGTATTCAGATGTAATAAATGTCAATATTAATAAGGCCTTTCAATAAAATAGAATAAGGAGGATGTAAGAAGACCTAATAGAAGCTTCCGCTTCTAGAAGGATCTTCCTCTAGATGCTTCTTTTAATAGACATATTTAGTATAAATAAGAGGGGAGGGTATGAGAACCCTATCTTGGATATTATTGTAACAGATTGTTTCTCGACTGGAGGTTTCCCCCTTGAAGAGGCCTGTGAACATTGTTATCTGAATCAAAGTGTTATTTCTATTTCTATTTCATATATCATTTCTGTGTATTGTGAAGATTATGCTGGATATTTTACTCTTATTCTGTCATTTCTAGCATTTCATTTTTGTTCTGCATATTTTATATATCTGGTATCTTGCAAGGGGAGGCTATGAGCCATTGATTCCATCTTTGGAGTGGAAGACCAGCGTTTTGGGTTTTGGTACTTCGGTATTTCGGATACCAGGAGTATGAAAGTACAAGGATTTTGGCAGCCTCGCATCGCGAAGGCCTGAAACGGGAAATTCTGAAAGAAACGAGTGGTCACGGAAGAGGCAACCATATATTTCAGCATTTCAGGGTTCAGATTTTTGGTTGTTCTGAGGGAAATAGGGAAGGGCTGCTTTGTACTTGATATCCAAAAGTCACGAAACACAATGTATTGTTGGAGTGGGGCTGCTGTCTCAGATTTCGGCCATTTCAACATTTTGGGATTCATCTTTTCAGCGATCCCGAAGACAAGGAGTGGGGCATAGAGTGTTGAAAACCCTGAAGTCATGAAACGTGATGTGTGATCATGGAGGAGTTCGGCATTTTCGGGATTCGACATTTCAGCCATCCCGAGGACAAGGAGTTGGCAATTTGCGCTAGAAATCCCGAAGTCGCAAAGCGCGACACGCCTTCGGAGTAGGGTTGTGGTCATAGGGAAAGTGTTCACATGGACCGAGCTTTGGCCAGGGGCTAACCACCATTGAGATATTTCGGAATTTCGGCAATTCGGCATTCAGAGGAGCAAATAGTCAGAAACTCGAAATCAGGGTTCGCGAAATCGTAAAACCCAAAATCCCTTTTCGGAAAGGGTCGTGGTCATGTCTGGAGGCTATGTGGAGGTGAAGGACCTGTGGATCGAATTATTTGGTTTTTGATAGGGATCCAAGGGAGTCACTTTGGATCGAGGTGAATTCAGAACGATCCTAAGACCATGAGGTTGCGCAGAACCTGCTGAGGCAGGGAGGAGTCTGCGTCAATTACAAAAGTTCAACTTTCGAGTTTGATACTGCAGAGGTACATCCAGCTGAATAGATGGAATTGCATAGAAAAACCAAAGAAACGATTTTCTCAACATTGGAAAACACTTCCACAACTGTTGCAAAGTTGCAGGTTTCTCTGAACAATGTTCAGAATCAACTAAAGCTGGAGAAAGTGTCATATTTTGCAAAGGAAAACAAGATCAAATATTTAGAAGAGTTGGTACTTAAAATTGGGTATGACCCCTCCAATGTAAAAGTAGTTGAAGAACTACTAAATAAAAATAATGTGGACATAGCATCCTTGAGGAAACAATTAAAAGTTCCAACTACTGAAGACTCACGGGCCAAAGAGATGGCCGAGACAGAAGGCCAAAAGGAAGAAATGCTAAAGTTAATCATGGAATAGAATGAAAATATCAAGGAAATGGAGGTAGAGTTGGAAAGGTTAGTAAAGGAAAAGGAACATACCGATCCCATGGAATTCATTCCACTGACCACAGTCCCCCTCATAGGAGTTAGCATAGCGACAACATCAACAACTACCACAGCAGAACTTTCGTCAGCTGCCCTAGTGACAGTTCTAGAAACATTTGAAACTCTAGCCAATTCAATGGAGGAGATGACCATACAAGGATAAGAAATGAAAAGACTGAAACAAGAGATAGAGAACCTCCAGAAACTTAAATCTTATTTCCAGGCCAACTACAACACTGAGAGACAATTATCAGAAAAAATTAAGCAGGAACTACAGCGGCTGCAGAAGCAAACAGTTTTGGGCAAAAAAATAGCGGAATCCAAGGAGAACATTTGGATGGATATCTCAAAATCCATGGCAGAAATATGGCCACTTGTGTATATCATGTTTGAGAAGCATGAATTGGTGTTGAGGAGAAGGCAGGTCATTGACAGGACAAAGGGAGAGTTGGGAGAAATGCCCACAGAGGCAAATGAAATCATCAGGTTTCTGAATTAGAAGACTAAGGAAGATCTGGAAAGTCTGGAAATTGAGGATAGGACAGAGACTATCCTTGAGGTTAAGAAAGTTTTGACCAACAGAGGACTATGTTACAATTGGAGGAGAGAGCCAAGAACATGGATATCGGAGTTCAGATATTCTTCAACAAGATTGATGCTTTCCAAAAGAAAGGTCTTCCTAGTTTACTAGTTTTAAATGACAAGATGATAACTTTGTCCGACTACAATAAAATGATCACCATGGTGGAAAAGGATAGCTCTAAGTTTTTAGGAATACAGGGTAGCATAACATGCAAGGAATTTTTAGAGACTTTGCAGTTGGACCTCAATATCTAGCATGAAATCAAGTATATTTTCATCACCAAGCCAACTTCCGCCAAATATACAGAGATGGATGAAGTCTACAGAAGGTTACTAAAAGTAACCATTCCTAGTTAAAAGAGATGGGAGGATCTGTGCACTCTGAACAAGTAAGAGATGATGTGTACAATCCAAGTCAGCATGCGGAGTAGTCAAAGTCAAGTTGATGACACACCAACAACCTTCCCCAAAATCATCATGGAGAATCCGATAGATCATTAGCAATTCCTATATTTGTGTAGTTTTTTATCTAGTTAGTTAGTTTTAGACTCCACCATGTCCTGATCATTAATGACAGGATTGTTTGTAATCTTTCTTATAAATACTTCAAACTTCGAAGTACTGAGGGTTGATCTTTACTGCCAAGAAAGATGTAAGCACTATAATTTTTCAAGAGGTCTACCAGTAATAAAAAGGGACAATTCATAGGATTCCTACATGTTAACTGTTGGTGATGTTTACTCCTCTTTGTTGAGTGGTTTATCTTTCTTCATTATCATCTTGTTTTCTACATCTAATCATTTAAAATAAGTTAAATTTGTAGAATTTATCTTCGTATACTCTATTTATGGATTTTAAAGATCTAAATGTTTATCTTCTGATATTGTGATAAAGAAATTCTTAAATGCTTCTTTATTATAGTTGATTATCTCATATATTTCTGCTATCCATCACTTTAATTTATAAAGGATCCAACATTGGCATTATCCTTCCCTGTGAAGAAACTTTATAAAATCTATTCTCAGATCTCAAACCTTAACACAGACCCCATAGCCCAATGGATGCGTAAGCAACATTTCAGCCATTTTATAAAACAAAACAACACAGTCCTACTTATTTAACTAGCCTAATACCTGAAACCTGAAACATATATAAATCTTATAGAGAGATCCCTCTCTGAAACTGGAAGGGCTAGATCCCAGTTTCGAAGTGGTTGGATAAAGTTACCTCTGATAAATTTCTTCTACCTCTCGACAAACTCTGGGAATTTATAGAGCGATAACACGACCCATACATTCTACCCTTTAAAATCTCTTGACCATATGACCAATGACAGTGACCTCACGTTAGGTGAGATGAGCGCATGAGCGCTTATCAATTCAACGACCACAATTCATTCTCCTAATGAGATGGATGATTGTAGGGACTTCGGGTCTTCGTGACTTCAAACCTTTCAAATCTCTTGAATACGATATCGCCGAATAGATCGGGCGGTTCACATTACATCTCGGAACCAGATCGATGGTTAGTGTTAATCCTTACACTCATCCTTTCATTCCTTAATCTGATGGACAAGACTTAATCAAGCATTGTGATGGATGGCCACCTTTTACTCCATGACTTTGTCTACTATGCTTACACTATCCTTCCACTGTATTTTTATCAACGGTTGAGAATGCAACCAAACATCAGATCGACGGTCAATATCTCCTTCGGGTCTCCGGACTTCAGAGATTTTGAGTCTCAACCCATTCTTTCCTCCATATGTCATTATTATGGAGCTGACAATCTATTGATGCGTGTCCCTTTCTCGATCAACGGTCAAGATCCTTTCACATCTCTGGGCTTCGGAATTCTCAAGCCTCAAATTTCACTGTAGTATGATCAATGGTTGGAAATAATCCCGAGGCGATCTTTCAGATTGGATGACTTATGTTTTCTTCAGGACTTTGTCATCCGGGACTTCAACGGTTTCAAATAGACACAAATCCATTTTCCTCCAGAGTGATCACCTAATGATTAAGTCATCAACGGTGGAGACCTCTTTCTTTTAGTTAACGTTTCCTCTTACACTATCCTTCCACTTTAGTAGATCGACGATCAGGAATGCTCCTAAAGTGATCTTTCAGATCGGATGTCTCGTGTCCATTTCAGGAATTTGGGCAAGTGCTACTGGTATATATCTTGAAGAAAAACTCCCAAAGTGACGTAAGTTTCTTACGTCACTTGTTGATGTGTCACGAGCCGAGTAGCTTCCACGTCTCACTCTGATTCATGATTTGCATGTACCTGAAATGTCGATACAGTTTGACACTTGTCATTCTCTGACTATGCCACATATCCTTGCTGACATAGAATGTTGACATGGTCTGTCACATATTCTTGCTGACGTCGATGTAGATCTCCCAATGTGACACATGTTCATATCCTTGATCTAATGGTTAGGATAGTATCTAAAGGGTATCTCAGATCGACGGTTGAGAGAAACTTCGAGACTTTTGACATTCGTTTGTGGTAAAACTCCTGAATAAATTCTCTCGGAGTGATGTAACTTGCTTACATCACTTGTTGACATGGCATGAGTCAATTTCCTCTTGACAGTTGTCATCATCTAATTATGCCATGTGTCTTTGACGACGTGATCTTCCATGCATCCTTGCTGACAAGGTTCACTAACGTGGATCTCCCACACGTCCTTGATGACGTGGTTCGCTAACGTGGATCTCCCACATGACCTTGCTGACATGGTTTGCTGATCAAAATCCCTGATCCAACGGTCCTCATTATGCCCTCCAAATCTGACGGTCCATATTCGCTTCGGATTTTCAGGTTCCGGGTATTTCAAATCTCAAACTGACGGAGAGTAAGTTTCTCACATATTTAGACCCAAAGTGAAGGATGTTCATTTGATTAGGATCTTAGATCGACGACTCGATCTGTCTGCAGTGTTTCTCTTCTAGCTTATCATTTCCTTCCACTTAGGGGTAAAATCACAGATGTGGATAACACTTTCGTGACAATCTGATCTTCAAAATTCCGAAAAACATTTTTCGGCCAAACTAATATTATTTTTCGGCCGAACCATGGAACGTCAAATCGAATGGTACAGTGACGACACCCTCGATTTTTGTGTAAAAATTTAGTCGGATGGATTTTTTTCCATCCGGCAATATGCTTTCGGTCGAAATATATTCAAACCAAAAAATTATTTCGATCGAACGAATAGTTTGGACGAACTATTCTTTCAGTCGAACTATTCTTTCGGTCGAAAGAATGTTTTGGCCAAAAACTTCTTTCTACCAAAAAAATGTTTATATATTTAACTGCACATCGTTATTGTAATGTTTTTTTCATCTCTTTTCATTTGTGATAGTGAGTGAGTGTTGAGTGATTGTGAGCGATCGGGCGGATGTTGTGTTGAGTGATTGTGAGAAGATTGGCGTGGACATTGTGTTGGTGGGGACGTCGTGTTGGCGGGCGATCGGGATGTTGAGTTGGTGGGAAGGCATTCCGGCAGGCCAAGCTTCAGGTAAGCCCAAAACCCCTGTAATTCCTAATTTTGAAATTTAATTTAAATGTTCCTTTTAATTTTTAATTTTAACTGTAATTTTTTATTTTTTATTTTAAATTTAAATTTTATTTTTAATTTTAAATTTAATTGATATGTCGACCCCTATGGCCAATTCGATGGAATGCCAACAGCTTCGCCACAAGGCTACCCCCCCGCGGCCAAGTCACAGTCCACAGGACTATGACTTAAGAAATTTACTCCCTTATTTCTTTTCTTTATAATAATAAAATATTTTACAGTTTTTGTGTGGGAAATTTTATGAATAAAGACCAAAAATACTGAATCAATGTTCCTTTACTACTGTTATTTTTATGTGTTCTTATAAATGCACATTAATATTAGTAGATTATTAATAAATGCAAATTTTGGTTTGAAATATTTTGATTTAGTATGTTTAAACAATGTTTTCTAATCTTTGTTGGATTTGTTGTCATTTTATGAAAAATGACAAAATTAACATAATTAAATCTGAATTAAATATGATAGAAATAGAACAGAATTAACATAATTAATTATGTTAATTATGTTCATGATTGGTATGTTAATTATGTTCATGGTTGGTATGTTATTTTCTTAACTTCATGCATTTTATGTTGTTTTCTTATCCAAATAGTAAATTAAATCTTAATTTTAAAACAAAACAAAGCATATGATTGATTTTAGAAACTATGGTATGATCTATTGTGACAAATTTTTATAATGTAATATATATATGACACTTAACAAGTCCTCCCCATATGTCCATCTATAAAGGACATGCACATATATATGACTTTGTGACATCTATAAGAATGAATATAGGAATGTTGTTTATTTCTTTTGCTTATAATAATAAAATATTTTATAGTTTTTGTGTGAGAAATTTTATGAATAGAGACCAACAATACTGAATCGATGTTCCTTTACTACTGTTATTTTTATGTGTGCTTATAAATGCACATTAATATTAGTAAATTATTAATAAATGCAAAGTTTGATTTGAAATACTTTGAATTAGTATGTTTAAACAATGTTTTTTGATCTTTGTTGGATTTGTTGTAATTTTATGAAAAATGACAGAATTAACAGAATTAAATCTGAATTAAATATGACAGAAATATAACAGAATTAACCGAATTAATTTTGTTAATTATGTTCATGATTGGTATGTTAATTTTGTTCATGGTTGGTATGTTATTTTCTTAACTTCATGCATTTTATGTTGTTTTCTTATCCAAATAGTAAATTAAATCTTAATTTTAAAACAAAACATTACATATAATTGATTTTAGAAACTATGGTATGATCTATTGTGACAAATTTTTATAGTGTAATATATATGACACTTAACAAGTCCTCCCCATATGTCCATCTATAAAGGACATGCACCTATATATGACTTGGTGACATCTATAAGAATGAATATAGGAATGTATTAACATCCTAGTGTGACCATATTTGTTATCCTATTTATAAATAGTTCTAGGTAAATGAAACATAGTATAATTATTAAAATGGGTATATAAATATAAATTTAATGAAAAAAGGTTATAATAAACACCATTTATTTTTATATAAGAAATGTTTTTAGTATTTTTTGGAATTTTAGATAAATAAGAAATGATGTAAGTTTTAAAGTTTTAAAATTTCAAACTAATTCAATATAAGGTAAATTTTCATCAATTTTGTGACAATTAAGACTCACTCAATTGCATCTTATTCAAAATGTATATCCCATTAAAACTCACATTACTATGTTTACAATAGGTTATGATGCACTTACATTTGAAATTATTGTCATGATTGCTCTCAACCAACGTGAATTTCCACCTTATAGGGCTATATTTTATCTAGATTTCTAACTCCAACTAAGCCTCACAAATATTACATTTTCTCCATGTCATCTTAATATAAATTTATATTGAAGACAATTTAAAAATTACTTGTTTATATGTTCAAATTAGACACACAAACAATAATTTATAAACAATATGGATTTACTTAAAAATGGGAATTTGATATAAAGACATTAATAAATAATTTATAAACAATATGGATTTAGTTAATTTGATATAGACATTTAACAATCAAATATTAAGTTTTTAAATTTGATATATAAATTTAACAATCAAGAGAATAGAGTAAGAATTTAAGTGATTAGTTTGTGCCTGAGCAGTCGGCCAGGAGTCGAATTTACTGTCTTTCACTCTGGTGTTAAAGACTTGGATTCAAATGTCATGCTTTTATGTGCATAGGTAATATCTTATTAAAATTAGTTGTGAGTTGGTTGTGGGGGGGCAAGCCTATGGCCAATATGTGGGAATACCCATAGCTTGGCCACATGGCTAGATTCCCATGGCCAACTCACAGTCATTTCAAACTTTTCGTATTTTATAAAAAAATCATAAAAATTTCAAACTGTCCAACTTTTTATTTCAAAATTTTTTTATTTTATAAAAATTTCAAATCTTTAGGAATTCAATTTATAAATCCATTTTTACATATGTAATATTAGAGTATCATAAGTTTCTTATAAATTTTATCTTACAATGTTTCTTACAATGCCTTGTTTACCGTTAAATTATATTAACTCTTCTGTAAGTTATGTTGTTTTCAATATTTTAAGTAATGTTGTTTTCAATCTTTTTGCACTTTATGCTACAAAACATTGGTTGTAGGTTTTTAATAATGTGAATCTAGATTATAAAATGTATTCTAAATATGTTGATGATATAAAATATTGGTTGTATGGTTTTAATAAAGAAAGTAGAGTATTTAAAGTTTGTTCAAAATATTGAGGATATTGAAGGAGTTATACACATGAAATGATGTCCTTATTAGATGAGATTCTCATATTATAAATAAAATACATGGGATCCCTTGATCTATAACACCTTGAATACCATTGCACCACTTCTCAACAAGTGAATGCATATGGTATGTTTGTTGTGTGTACAAGAATAAAATTTCCTCAATCCCTTAGACACCTTACATTTACGAATGCCAATTTTCCCATGGAGACAATTCCTTTGATTGTTGATGCAATGAAAATAACATGAAATGTATTTCATCCAACCACACTACTTTGGGCATGGATGGCCTTATATTGGATTTGATTCCCATATATATGCTCCCTTAGTTGAGTCCTCAAACAAAAATTTCATTCAAAAACTCAATGATTAATATGATTAGGTAATTCACGCCAAGTTTTGCATTTTTTTGTGTTCTTCATTTCATAATGCGAGAAAGAAATATTCATTCCTAAGAGTCATTTATATTTGGACTAGATTGACAAAACACATCTTGAAACCATATAGTGATACCTAATGATAATGGGTAAGTAAATACCCCCCTATGCTTCACATGTCCTACATATTGTCATGAGTCTTGGTCACATATCTGTGTAAGACATGAGTGACCTACTTGTGTAAATGTGGTTTTTACTTTAAATTCATCCAATCAACATTTAATTTAATATGCTTGGATTTTTAGTCAGTAACTGACTGAATTTCACTTTTTTCAGTCTCTAGAACAACCAAATTCAACACTCACTTTTGATATGGCTTCTCTTCCAAACCATAGACACTTATCATAGTAAACTGCTCAAAAAGGAACCAGACTCCCACTTTGGTGGTATTTTACAAAGTCTCCCACTTTGGTGGTCTTTTCCAATTGTAGTGACCCTTTGACTAAAGGAATAATTATAAAGAATAGTTCATTTTAGATTTAATAAAGTCTAATATAGAAATAAAAGAGTCTTAGATGGGAACTCATTATTATACTCATTTATTACTTCACACATATTGACCAAATTTATTGAATGCTTATCTTATTGATGATATCTATATTCATATAATATAACTTCAAATTGACAACTTATTAATTAATTCATTAATAACCTAGACATTAGTAACTAATGTGTTTATTGAACCATAATATTTTATGTGTGGTGGATATGTAGGCATAGCTAGCACACACATATCCCACACATAGACGATAATAACAAGCGATGTTCCTAATGCATATTTTTAAAATGTTCACAACTAATCATGCATACAAATAAATAAATTAAATCAAACTTCAAATAATCCTCATTAAAGAAATAATAATAATTCAACATTCATCCATATTTAAAATTGAATTATTATAATTTAAACATGGTAGGAACTATGTGAGGAAACAAGGAATCACATATCGAATCCCAAATGTGATCCTCAATTGACTTAGAATCACCTAGGTCCTTTTAAACCCTTAATTCCATCTCGCATCTCCCATCCCTTAATTTGTCGAAATATGTTTGAGTTTCTACTATGTTGATCTAACTCTAGATATAATCCAAATGTGAAAGAACCAAACCTTTCGACCTAGCATCTCTAGTAGACAACTAGTATTAGTCATCACACATCTAGGGAAGTGTGGATAGCATGACCCTCCCACAACGTGAGGGGAGTGTGGATATCTATATGAGAAGTGTGTATTTGTGATAATTTAGTTCAAAGTGGTAATAACATAGATTCAAGACTTAGTAAGGTACCTGCTAAATAGGGGTACATGTAATCAATATATTAGTAGCCCCAACATGT